>JAQGBE010000085.1:0-30837 GCA_034698225.1 Scheloribates latipes | reverse complement strand
ATGTCTGCTCAACCCTAATCTGATCTCAGGATCTTTGGATTTAAGTCTGTACTTCTCTACAATTAGGTTAAGCTCACTGGTCATTTAGTTGGCTTTATCCAAGCTGAATCCAAGTACAGGTAAAGTAATTTTCCATTCTTTGTAATTACTAATAATTAATTTAATGACAACCACTTGTATAAGATATACCAAGTTGACTATTTGGTACAACTGTCCATTCAATATTGTCAAGTCTTGGTCAAAAAAAATCGAATCATTGCTATCAATTGCTAAATACTTTTGGGTTCGATTTGACTAAACCGACTGCCGCTCAGTGTCTTTCACACCAATTGTATTCCTACCACAAAGTGCGAGACAATCGGCCGATCGATGCCATCATTCAATTGCCGGCTCAGAGAAGTCGACTCTTGAGCTTCATTTCTGGCGCACTTGTGATCGGTCTTAATATCGAAATGATTTCATTGATAGTCGTATTTGATTTGAAATTGATTTTAATATAAATTGGATTCAATATCGGAATGAATACAATCAATACAATTAGTTAGCGATGACCTCAACCGCTGACAGTGACAGACAGTCCCAGACTTTAATTAATAAATACTTATATTAAATAATGAATGAATAAATAGAACATTAATTTTGAGGTACAATAAATTAGTTGAGACAATAATGTAATTAAATATTAAATTATTACATAAATAAGTGATTATAAGTTAGTGTCTGAGTATAAGAACCGATCGATTTATGGGCTAAAAGATGTTATAAGTGGACAAATTGGACAACTTCTTGAA
This sequence comes from Scheloribates latipes, assembly GCA_034698225.1. Taxonomy (NCBI): domain Eukaryota; kingdom Metazoa; phylum Arthropoda; class Arachnida; order Sarcoptiformes; family Scheloribatidae; genus Scheloribates; species Scheloribates pallidulus. The sequence continues at coordinate 30,046 of JAQGBE010000085.1, read as the reverse complement.
CGGCGAGTGAGCGCAGGAACGGTAGGCGAGAGCGCAGTCCACCTTGCTCATCCCCTTGATGATCGCCGTCAGGTATTTGTCACCGAAGTTCAGTTTACTGCCGAACGCCTTCACGTATTGGGCGCCCGTCGGGAAGAATCGGGATCCATATTCGCCGATCTCGCAGATGGCGCGCGACCGACAGTCCTCGCCTTTGACGTCCAGCGCTTCAAACGACTTCTCGGGAAGTGCTCGGATGGAACGCGCGACCATATCGTAGTTCAAATTCTTCAGTTCGGAAACATTTTCGGTCACCGATCTGATCAAAAATGGCGCAGAGATGCCGAAACCGGCCATTAATGTCGGGAAGAAACCGCTGAGAAGTATAAGGCCTGAGACGATGAGAAACGACAACTTGAATGCGCCGAAGAGTGTCAGCTCTGCCAGAGCTTTGACCGGATCGGGAAATGATTTGATGGCACGGCCTTTGAATTCATTGAATTTGTTGATCAGGTCGAAGACAGCCATCGCCTGTTGCAAGGGATTGACAGTCTGCTCATTGTCGTCGCTGATGTCCACTCGTCCGCACAGTGAAACACCGATGACAATCGCCAACAGTGAGAGGGATAACACAATTTTTGCCATTTCTGATCGAGTTTTTGGTCACTTTTGTTCTTTCCTTGATTTGTGGAGAACAAAGACTGAACGACTGACCAGTGAAGTGACCGCACAAACACCTGAACAATGGAAACACTTATTAACTTTTTTCCTTTGAGCGAAAACAACTCCAAAAGTGTTTAAATACTGAGTTTTTGTGTAAAAACTTGTTTATCGCACAATTCAATTGGTCAAGGAATAAATGGGTTAACACTGGAGTTAACACTACTGACCGCTACTTATAGCCGATGTGCTTATGTTTTACTGCAGATCATTATAGTAATAGCCTCTGGGGATGACTTTCAACGTCAACGGCCATCCGTTTGGCCCTTCAATCCGTTCTCCGACTTAAGCAAAAAAATTAGAGTCAATCCAAAGGCTTTGAGGAGTGAGTCCAGTGTTGGGCCAATCACTTCCTGGACACTACTTTACTGGTCATCTGAGGCCAACACACAATGCTATATACGGAAGGCTTTTGTAAAGGATTCGCATTTTTGTTATCATTTTTGTTGGTCTCACATATTTATGACCGAATACTGTGGCCAACGAATTGTCAATAAATCATCAGATTTTTATCATTCCTTCATTGAGTGGACCCGCGATTGCATTCCACAGACAAAAGGTTTAACAAATAATGGCCAACAGATTGGAGACTATTTTCAAAACAAATTCCCTCCAAATTCCTATCACTAGAACCAAAAAATGTTTGGCCGAAAATAACTTATCGCGAGAACACATCAAATCAGACCGGAGTCTGACTCTGGACTCCAGAGCCGACACTCGTCAGTGAATTTGTGGCAAATGTCGCGAAGTGTTAGTCAAATGCAGATAAATGTTTGATTGAAATGCGATCGAAACTGAAATATCGATTAAATTTTGTTTATTTTTAGATTCAAAACGTTTGGAAACGAATTAAAAAATCTAATCACAAAGTGATTTAAATTGCAAATAATGATCGGTTGAGTGCCTCGACTCGTCTCGCCTCGTCTCGGCTCAGACCTTATCGCGAACTCTCAATCTGTATCACAAAAAACAATCGCTTCGTCTCTACTCATCACTGAATCCATTCACTTGCAGTCAATTATATCCTGATTTCGATCAAATTTGCGAACTTTTCTGTTGATTGATAACATTTGTCAGTTTCCTCAGCTTTTGGTCGACATCCAGACGGACAGACTTTAACTTTTTGATGGCCGCCTCATCGCTGTTCACATCATTCACGTCCTTAAACGCACTGACAATTGGCTCGAAGTCAGTGACAAACCTATAATTACCCAACGATTCCAATTCGATCGCTTCGTCTCTAAGTTTTTTAGTCGTCCTCTTAATTAAGTTCAATAGCGATGACGAAGAGCTGCGGATGTGTTGCAGTTGTTGTGCCGACTGTTGGCGATCCCAATGGGAGTTATGATGGGCTCCGGTCTTCGGCATAACCGGCACTTTCATCACTCCCGGGTAACTCCTTTCTGGCGAGAAGTACTCCTCAGCGGTGTCTCTATGAACGCAACACTTATGACTTCCTCTCAAATAAATATCACTTCTGTGGGACTTAATAGGGATCGAGTGATGCGAACATCTCTTATAGATTTGGTGCCGCTTAACGCCAGCGCCAGTCTCGGCATTCCTGGTGTTAGGTCTGCCATCACTTATGGATGAAGAAGACAACAGCGAAGTACTGGTTCGCGACGTGTAATCGTCGAGATCAGTGTCTTTGGTGGCGTGTTTCTGGTGTTTGTGTTTTTGCTTGGTTTTGCTCGGTTTGCGAATCATATAAGAGTATCTATTTTGAGACCAATTCTCGTCGTTCTTCTTCTGATTAATGTCTGGAATGATTCGCTGAAATGAATCACAAATTTTCTTAATGTTGTCCTCCATTGCAGACATTCTGTGATAGATATCGTTGGGCTGTGACTCGTCAGTGACGGCACCCGTCCCTCGAGACTCGACTTGTTTGGTCGCAACAGTCGGACCGATATCTCTCTCGTCGGCTGACTGTTCAGGTCTGTTGACCACAACATTCTTCTGTTTGTCATCTTTGGTATCGCTAGCGTTGCTGTGATTGTCAACCGTTTTGAACGCTTCATAGACTCGTTCGCTCAGTTGGCGGACCTGTTTATCAATGATATCGATTCTGTCCATACATTGTCTACTGTTCTGTTCCGTTGTCTCCAAACGCGATAATAAACGGATTTCATTGCTTTCAGAATCCAATTCTTGGATCTTATTCTCGATGGTCTTCATTAGTGTCTGCAGTCTCTGGACTTCACTCTGGAATCGTTGGGTTTCTTCACTTAGATTACTGTCCATTCGCTCCAATCGTTTGTTATGTTCCTTTCGTTGGCGCTCAATATCAGCCAAAGTTTGTGACAAATCATCTCTCAGTTCAGTCATTTGTTGTCCAAAATTTTTGCTATTATTGGCCACATTTGCCAATTCAGTCCTAATAGTTCTCATTTCTCTGTCTTTCTCTTCTTTAAAGTCTATGAATTTGATGTCCAAATCGCCAAAAACTGAATTAACTTTGGATTTGATGTCTCGATTGAGTTCAGACCTCAACTCTCGTATGGAGTCTAACGACTCGTTCCTCACATCACTCCTAAGTAATTGCATTTCTTTCTCCAGTCGCTCGATGTCTGAGGCATTCAGAGTGGGACCGACTCTCGAATCCATTTGAGTCATGTTTTTATTCAACTTTTGCTTCAGATCCTGGACTTCCGATTTGGCATCACTGAGAGCGTCGCTGTTTCTCTTGACTCGCTCATCGATGTCATTCATTTTGCTATCGAGCCCTTTGCTAATTGTATTTCTCTGTTTTCGCATCTCATCCCTCAACTCGTTCCGAAGCGACGATATCTTTTCGGTCAGATTTCTCGCCATTTCATCGAATTTGTATTCAATTTGCAGTCGGTTTGACTCGTCGTCGCCTTCATTACCATTGCCATTGTCACTGTCCGTCCCTTCCTCTGCCTCCTCGTCAGCCTCTTCTTGCACGCTCTCTAATCCGTTTTCATCCCTTTCCTCTGACGCTTCCAAAAGTGTTTCCAAGGGTTTATGACTTATGTTGTGCGACGAGTGAAACGCGTTTTCATTATTATTATTATTATTATCAGAATTAGCCGATTGTTTGCCACTCGTCTGATCGTAATTATCTGAATTATCATATTTTGATGGCATTCCAGAGCCCACTCCAGCGCCCAAACTGCCAAACAAGTCATTGTAATTCTTATCGTATCCGTCAAACTCGGCGAACGGGTCTTCGTTCTCATCTAATAAAAACTCATCAGAAATTTCATTATGTCTTTGACTCGTATTTTTAGTATCTGTTCCACCAGTGCTCACACCAGAGCTCACACCAGAGCTCTGTTTTATATTCGCTTTGTGTATGACTTTCGCCTCAAATGATTGGTAGTTATCGTCAGAATTGGTTTGCATTATGTCTTTCACCGCATCGCCACTACCGCTGACTCTGGTATGCGAAGTGTGAGCAGAGGTCTCGTCGTCAACCCTATACTTGTCCTCAACACTGATGTTCACTTCGATTGTGTGAATCTCTTTAAATTGTTTTTTATCACTCTCTCCGCCTTCCGTCACATCCATTGTCACTAAGTCTTCATCATCTGCTCCATTAGAGCTCAACTCTTCCAGCGCTTCCTCCACTTCCAGCTCGAAGTCAACAGATTCTACCTCTTCATCGCTGTTATTATTCTTAACATTAGTCGACGACAACTCCTTTTTGTTGCCATCTTTGGCATCAATTAGTGGATCCTTTTTGTTGTCCGACTGTTTACTATTGCCGTTGCCGTCACTTCTGAAGCCGAGCTCTTCGTCGACGAAATGTAAATTCGCGATCGACGTTAAGCCACTCATACTTAGGGTAGTCGTCGAACCATTCGAGCCCTTAAGCCTCTGCTGGCGAACGAGCGATCGATAGAAGTCGTCGCTCGGGTGCTCCCAACTCGACTCCGAGCTGACACAGTTGTGGTAGTAGAGTCTTCCGATCTGGTCCTCACTGCGCCATCAAAGAGAGGACAAAATACAGAGTGAATCCTATGAAAAACATTGCTATATCTTTAGGTAAATAAATGTTAAAATTTTGCATCAATCGGATGAATAGCTGTTTTGTCTGATCTAGGAATCGATCAATAGCTTTATTCTTTGCCGACTGCGATGGCTGTTAGTGAGCCCTCACTCCAACGCAGTCCCGAACCTCTGATTCACGAGATTTTGTGCTCAACTATTGGAAAATGTATTTCACTTTGTCTGATGTCTGTGTCGTCTGTCCTGACGTTCCTATTATTGTAATCGGAAGTAATGATTGACTGAACGCGAACTCACACTGCAATCCAGGGGAACGGCAGAGGTTGGAGTAGTCCTCTTCTGGCGATCCATAACAGATGCGTTTCCTTGCCTGGATCAATTCCAATCTGTTTTGCGTATAGTGTGATGTCTGTACCAACAATCACAAGAAATGACAATAATATAAGAGTTAGAGAACTCGGAAATTGAATTCAAATGATTTATACACCGAATGTATATATCGCTAAACCCACAGACATTTTTCACGACATTCACATTCTTCGCTCTATTTAGAGCTTCGTATGCGAAGTCAAGAATTATTTGATTCCAAAATCGATATCAACAAAAAGTAATAACAGAAATGTGTGAAATCGAGCCCAACCTCAGAGGTGAAGCGAAATATGATTACCCGGAAACACAATATTCGCCACACATTGAGATAATCGAGTCATACCTTCTTCGGTGAGATCGTCGCCACTAATTGGCAGTTCCTTCAGAACAGTGTTTCTGCGATGTTTGCCAGTCGTGTCGGACAGAAGCTGACGATCAGTCGCTTGCGTTACCTGAAAGTCAATAATGTTGTGACTCTTCGCTACGTTTGCGGCACTACTTATGGAAGTCATAATTCATTTTCGTCTATGGCTTACGAATCAAGTTCTATATCTCATCTCATTTGATGTCTATCTCATCTATAGCTCATTGGAAGACTAGCCACAAATTAACTTCATTTATATTGGCAAAAATTGTCGATCGAGGAAGTTTGCAATGATTGTGCTCTCATTGTGAATCATAAAGAATCAAATGGTGGTCTCAATCAGCAATACTTCCATCCCTTCTCAACCACTATATATGCGTTTCTGTATATATCCAGTGTTTCTATAGATAAGGGCTTTGTTTTGAATTCACAATTCAAATGCTTTTTTAGTTCACTGTTGGATACGATCGCTATTGGAAACGGAGAGCTCCGGCGTATCGCACGATCCGAAGCCATAGCCATAGCCGTAGCCAACGCTCAGTCCGGGTCTGAGTCAGACGTCTGCCAAAAAAGCTCTCGACTTCGGGTCTGCAATCGAAGCTCAGATGAAGTTTAATAATAATTGAAACTCAGTTCTCGAAGGCATGAAATCGAAATGTTTAGTATGTTTCTCAAATTTATTGAAATATTTGTTGAGTTCCAAATTTTTTATTATTGTTGAGTAATGTTATGGGAAAACACGACTTAAACGTTAACTTCAATTAAAGTTTATTGACATCAATATTGAAAGATTGGGTTTCGACCGAAATATGCGATTCGTTTTTAGTGCTCACTATAAACCGATCGGACGGATGATGAATGACTCGATGAGATCATTGATTAGACCTTTCATCAAATAAATTAGGAAGAGAACGAGAATTAGCATTTCAATTGTGCCTGGCTCATTCAATTGGCGTTCACTGCCATCACTGCCACCAGCATCGTCAGCACCAAGGTCGTGTCCGTCATAATCAACGGCAAATCTACTTAAACTCTATATGAATCACTTGATTGGAATCGATGTAAACTTTAAATTGTAGCGAAACGAGTCATCGACTGACAGAACACAATTGATTGCGACGACATGAGCAAGGTGGTGGTGGTGGTGGTGGCCACAACTGGCCTGGATAGTGGCCCTCGCCTGACGACCTGCCTCTCGGCACACCCCAAATGCATACCAAATGAATACAACTTTAAGAGTAGGGAATAAATTGGAATAATTTGTGTATTAAATGAAATAACAGACCAATTATAGCGAATTGTATACAAAAACTTTCAATATTATTGATGTGTATTATGATTGATACAAAGTCATGCGATTTCTTACCATAACTTATAATTATTTTATGAATGATTTAATAAAAATTTGGTTCACTTCATGACAGCCAAGGATATGGAAGGGAAGGGAAGGGAGGCATAGATAGGAGAGACCAAAGAGAGGCTGCCTTCCAGATGGCGGTGGCTTTGGATTCATTTGCGGAGCGTTTGCAGCGATTCTAACAGTGAGTGCAGAGGTTGTGAAGCCTTAAGAGCAGAAGTGGTTTAGCATCTGATGCGAGCACTTAGTTGTAGTGAAGTTGTTCTGCAGTCGAGTCTGTCAGTCGGTGGCACTCCTATGCTGTGCGAGTGACTGTGCACTCAGTGCTCATTGCTTTTGATGATTAGTTGTGTGGTTGAGGAACCGACTCCAAGGTCATGATCGTAGTGAACTCAACAAGCAATCGCCCGCCACTTGTTCGTCTTGGCTAGGTCTTGGTCAGGTCAGGCCAAACTCGGTGCAACTTTGGAACTGGTGCTGACTGTGCACATTGGCCACTACCTTGTTCACTATGAAGCGATGGTCGAAGTCGATGACATAAGCGATGACAATGTTTAGTGCAATCATTTTCGGATATTTAATATATATCTTCGCACTCTGTCCTCACTGTCAAGCCGTCGAACAACGGGGTAAGTGTTGACCAAACAATCGGTTCGAGCATTTGTTTGAGGGAAGGCTAATAACGATACTCTGGTGAGACTGGCTTTGAGTTTACCGATGGACTGACAGTAAACGAGACAAAAGTCTATAGAATTGCGATATATATTGGATTGAAAGCCAGAGCTGTCTCTCTGTCTCTCCTCTCCTCTCTTCTCCTCCACTGCGCTGTGAATCGCCTCCAAAACATTAGCCAAAGGTTTGGCAGAAGTGATGCAAAACAGCTATGAATGCAATGAATGCTTTGAATTCAACGCATAGAAGCGATGATATCTGGATGTGTGGTGTGATTGGGATTGCGTTTCATTTGCCAATACATATGTCATTTGCACTCAAAAACTTTTTTCATAGCAAAAGAGTGAAATGCATTGATAGGGAGAGCGCCGGCAGATGTGTGTCAACCGGGCTGTTGAGTGAAGACAATATAAGTTTGATTCATATTTCGCGAGTTTTCAGTGACTCTGCTCTGCCATCAAAACATTGTTGTATTGACTGATGTTTGCGTTGAATAAGAATCAAACGCGTCGTATGACTGAAGGACTCAACGAAAGACCATTTAATATATTCCCCGAAATGTATTAAAATGTGTGCAACGAATGCATAACTAACGCCATGACTGGAGTCCTCTTTTCCTCTGTTGCCTCACATTTTCACTATCAGTCACTCGACTTCTCTCCATATTTTATATTGGGATCTCATCTCAAAACGCATTTCACTCTCTCTTTCTCTTATTGGCTCTCAAATAGTAGCGAATATAAAATAGTATATTAAGTGACAGATTCGAGAGACAGAGTGACTGTCGAGACCTGAGTTGGCCATCGCTGGCGCTAATGCATCGATGAGGCGAAGAGTCCGTCACAAGTATGGCATTAACTGATCAACAATTTGAGACGTTCTGAGACTCTCTTCGGTCTCCAAATGATACTAAATAATGGAACCGAAGATCTCGTCGTTTCGCCAAACTATGCATAACAGTAGACGAGTTTGAGAGTCAGATGGAAACCAAGAGCCAAATAATAGGTTATATTCCGGTCAGAAAAATGGCAAAAAATAGCTATTAGTCGATAGAAATGTCGCTATATTTCTGTTATTTTGTTTTGTTGTTCTGCAACTTTCACCCAGCTTTCATGGTAATGGTAATAATCTTGGCACACAAATGCATATTGAATTCTCACAGATAATGATGTGGCAAGGTCCTAAAATTTCAGTTAATGACATTTCCATTTACATTAGTTCCACGAGTGCTGTCATTCGGTGTGAGATATCTATTGAACAAGTTTTTAGTTTGCGAGCAAAAAAACAAATTCAGATCTGAAGTCCAATGGAAACGATATTATTCTGGACTTCTTGTGGGAGACTATTATTATTAGTGTTGGTCTCCCACGACGTCTAACGAGCGGCCGATATATGGCCTGTTATTTGTAGGGCTGACTCCGATCATCAGATCGCTCGTTAGGGCCAACACTCGGTGTCAGTGCTTTGATTTGTTGATATCATGTGTACATTAATTCGAGTTAAGCTCTTATTGTGTGCCATAACTTAATTCCCGGCTTAAATGCAATGCAATCTCTGTTTCGTATATAATCAGAACAAATACATAACCCATTAATAAACATTCCCAGATCTGCACAACTCGTATAACGAGGCGAAGGGCGGGTCACCACTCGAACTGAGGCCTCCTGTCCTCTCCCGGAGAGGAGATGTGTGTGCATGTTAATTATTTTCTCATTAGGCATCCAAGAATACAATCGTCAACGTTGTTGAGAGACATTTCTTTGAACCCATTCGGGAAAATCCGTTGAAAACATAAAACTTATTTTGCATTCGAAGCCTTTCTGATGAGCTCTCCCTCCAAGACTTGTGAGCCCTTCCTCTGGCCATAGCTCTGAGAAAGAGCTACAGATTGTTGAACACAACTGACTATTGGTATAAATAATTGCATTTATATTATATATTAAGAGAGATATAAATAAATGATATTCTGGTCAGAGATGGAAATGTGAATAACTTCCTGAAGTCATTAGTTTTTCGCCGAACGGAGAGGACAGACATCGGCTAAAAGCGGATGAATGAGTGATGGCTTGAATCGATTTGTGTACCCAAACCGTACTTTTCATGTAAAACGAATTAAAGCGTATAATAGTTTGAGTTAAAGCAAATGATTTTCAGTCCAAACCCCTTATTCTTTTCGATACATGTATTATAACTCGTGTTTTAATGTTTGCATTTAATGGACACTAAAAGTGATCCGAAAAATATCAAAAGCCGAAAGTGAAGTGAATTAGTGGTTAAGTTCGGTGAACCGTCACATCACTGACGGCACACACTTTTGGTCCCAAAAAGACATTATTTAATATAAAATAACGGACAATAGACTAGAAAATAGTTGAAAACAATGCAATAATTAGTGCTATTAGTCATTAATTAAAGCATTAGAGAAGCGGTTATTAACGGATTAGATATTCGGTATTCATATACTGTTGTCTCGCATTAAATATCGAATATATTTTCCACTATTAATGCTCTGACAGAGAAGACATCGAAAGTGAAGGCATTGGGAATGAAAAAAGTTTTATTACATTAACGCGAAGGAGGGTTCGCGTGATTACCCGTTGTTAATAATGGAAATGGCATTCCGTATGTGTTATCTTCGGTCAGGCGTTGAGCGAAAGGCAACGCCAACACCAAAGGGTAGGCCAACACCGGTGACAGACCTCCGCATATCTGGCGTTAAAAACATTGGTTGTTCGCTAAATTAGTTTCATTGTCCTCGCGTCAAATGTCTATTAGATTCGGGAATTATGTAATAATATTTTAAAATAAGAGATCCCATGGAATGGTATGGTTTCGTATGGTATGGCCAGAGATGTGTCCTATTATGATATGCATCGCGAACCCCATTATCACACTCGCGATCACTCACTTTCTCTCTCCAAAGGCCATCTCATTCTCACTCTTCTCTTAATTTGCATTTTATATATCAAAATATAATATTCCGTTCACTCGAAGCCTTCGTTCCGATGATCGCGATCTGAAAATTTTGTTTCAGACCTCAGCCAAACATAAATTAGATGTAATACTAGTCTTCCTGTCATTTATGTCTCATATCGTTCACAAGAAATATGAAAAAGAACTTTAATTATATGAACCTATCTATAGATCTATATATCTATGAGTTGTTGGCTTCGGTTCTGTTTCTTCTCCAGAGATTACACATTCGGTGCTAAGCATTGGCTGCGAGTCGTCAGCCATCAGAATGTGATCCCAGAGTCGAGTCTCAAAACGAATACAGAGTTAACTCAAAAGTGAAGACTATTCTCGTTCGAGAGCTTTAATAATAAAGTGAATCATGTTTTGCGATATACGCCTCCGAATCCGAAAACCAGAATCCAAAGTGAAAAATGAATTCAAAATAAATATTCATTTCATTCGCGACTTTTGTCTGTCTCTCAAACCTCAATGGAGTCCAATATTTCTCATTACTTAGTCATCAAACGGGCTTTAAATCATTTATTTCCTGAGAAATGAAATATAATGAGAATAACAACGAAAACATTGTATTTATTAGCAGTGAAGAGGCATTTGAATTGAATGGAAATGAAAAGCCAATTGAATGACATTTTCAGTCATCTGGAGATTTATATAAAAATTGTTATACGCTTTGAATTGAACGACAAAAAACTAAATCAACATTTTTAAGTCCAAAACTGATCCAAAACTTTGATTTATATACTTTTTGTGGACCAAAATATTATTGAATACATGAGAGACTCGTCGGCTATGAACAGAAGCGAACTTAATATGAGTAAACATTATTTGCAGCGATGATTATATCCATCATATTTCGTATAATTTATTTAAAAACCCACATAAACGTTGTGATGGATTGAAAGCCCGGTATTCGCAGCCTTTTTAAAACGACTTTCTATTTATTTGAAACTGAAAACCGAAAGTTTTGTAATTAAATGTCCCGATTCTGTCACCGGAGTCGACATAATAAGTCATTTTCGCGCAAATAAGTCAACAATTATAGCAGTAATTTAGAGAAAAGTTTTAATGAGTTTTTGTCGCAAAAGATTGATTCGATTTGAGCGGTGAGTGAAATAGCATTATAGCCATAAAGAAGAATACATTCAGTGATCGCTCGCTCGGAGTCGAACACAACACACACTCGACGTCGACGTCGAGACAAATCTATTGGCTTTCTGTCCGAAGCCATGGATTGTAAACACAAAATGGTATTTAATAATAAGTTATTATGTTTTGATAGAAGTGCTATCATTTATATCCTGAGCACTAACTTATACTTTGCTGACAACAGACTTTTCATTCCCAGCGAAACAACTTCTTTGAGTTGAAAGAAGAAAAGTTTGTTTCGCTTATACTGAGTGCACATCTCTCACACGTTTGCAGTATTTTTGAGTTCGCGATTCCTGTCGGCTAATAAAGTCGTATAAAAAGACTCGGAATTTGTTGGCAAAAACTAAATATAAGTATTGAATATAATTTATTGCGCGGTATATAATGTAATACAACTAATGAGTTGACTTCCGAACACAGAATACACAGAGAATTCAATTGCAGAGAATGAGAGCCAAAGAGAGCACTCGAACAGAAAGAGAGTTCACATACGGAGAGAGCGGTTCGACATATAATAGATTGCGATTCACTGGCAGTGAACACAAAAACACTGTTTGTATTGTCTGACTGGCGATCCTCTATTGAAATGTATATCTATTTACTTATGGAACGACCGACCGATCGATTGGCCATAAGTTAATAAATAAGAGCCGACGAGATAAGAGCCGAGTCTAAGACACAAACAATTGGTTTGAGACTTAATTTGGTTGCAATGCTCGCAATCGAATTGAGTCCTCAGTCCTCAGTGAGGACTCCTCACAACTCATCAGTTGTTCGCTCAGTTCTCTCAGTTCACAACCTTTTCCACACAATTCCATAATTAAGTCTTTACTTCAATACACGGATTGAATGCAACCAATCGTTGTTTTAATTCCACTTCTCTTCTGGTTATAATCCAAGAGCTCTCTCGTCAACGATAACTCAAACGCCAATAATCCTCAACCGAATTGTTGGTCAGAGGAAGTCATTCGAGTAATAAAAAAGCAAAGAATAAAATAAATTTTATTAGACTTTTGTATATTTTTATGCGATAAGAGTTAAACCCGGTTTGAAATTCAAAGAATGTTTCTTAGAATCGACGGAATATCGTCGACTCGAGTGGAGGAGAGGCACAGACTTGAGCAGTGCCTCACCTCAGCCCTGAGCCCGAGTCATATCGAGAGTTATAATCAGCTTTGCATTCGCCAAATCCGAACCTTATCGGAGCCATTGATGCAATTCTTTCTTTATATTTGCTCTATTCGTTCAATTTTTATCCATTGCGTGCATTCCATACCCATTAGTCCTAATCACAGCCGGCAATAAGACCCAGGATTTAGGCCTCAAACACTTCCTCTTCGAGTCGAACTCACCCGCAATTGACTTTAGATTTTTCAATAAATCTCGTGCAGAATATGGGATTCGAAATTTTAAGTGGCATATGTGCCAAGATTGCAGTCGATTGCAGACTATCATCACTATCGCACAATTGGTGGCGCACAGAATGACGAGATTTTATCCCATTTTCATCGCCAGATCTAATATCGTTGGTCTGAGTCTCAGATCTGGTGAACGACACAGACTATTGAGAGCCAACTCTCTTAAGGTTTTTATTCTTTTCATCGCCAAAACGGCATTTTCTCCAACATTTTGTGTGAACACACTTTTCAGATGCGAGTGATATCTAAACTAAAATCTTTGCTCCTCTTTCTTCCCCTTTCTTTGCATCGCTTATAAACAGAAACGACGAACAAAAAGGTCAACGAAATAGCTGTGAATGCTATCACAAAAACATAAAACGAGTGAACACTTTTCGGAGGAAAGCCTTCAGAAAAGGCGAGCATTCCTTTCATTCATTTCTTGGGCACTGATTTGATACGATTTGATTCCCAGAGCTGTTGTTGTGAATACTTTATATGCTTTTGTGTCATATATTTCTTCTTCTCATATATTTGTTTCGATATTTTCAGCCATAAATAGTAAAACAGTGTCTGAATGACAAACAATCGAAACGTTGATAAAAGTTATCCAAACTTTGATACGATTTGTGCGTCTATTGCGAGTCTATCGCACGAACGGCACGACTCGTCTCTCGTCTTATGTCCGATCCATTCATTATCTCCCATTCGGAAGAGTAATAGCAGAGACCGAGTGTTCCAGAGTTTCATACGATTAGTTCGTTTCAGCGATGATTCCACTGATTATGAGTAAAAAAGGTCTGAACGATAAGATGACAACACATCCAATGATGCGCTTTAAGTCCATAAAAGAGATCCTGAAGTTAGATGTGATCTGTATTTCACTCTCAATATTAGTTTTGATTCTTTCCATCCATCCCGATGTCAATGCGATTCCCTTTTAGGCGGATTTGTCGGTCTGTTCGGGTGTTGCTTAAGCCATACACACAGACAGACCCTGTTCTACATAAGTCTGACGTGATTTCGCCAAATGAATGGTCGGCCCAACAGTAGAGGCGATGCATTGCTTCGCTTGTGTATGGCTTTCGGTATGCGTTTCCTATGCTAATCGAGCGCATCACTCAAACGTCAATCCATTTCTCACATATTCTTCTTAAACTAATGTTTGGTATTTCACTTGAATGGCATTGTCGACCGAGTGCTGTGCTGTGTTGTGCTGTGCACTATGCACTATGCAGGGCCATTTGAATATGAAAGGCTCAATGGTGGGCACCCACCGACTCTCAAATGGTTTGCTGCCTCCAGTCGACTGCTCGGCCACTAATGCCTACCCAAATGGCATATAAGCAATGTTTATGTTGAGCTTCCCATCGCTTTATATTACTTTGGGTTTTGACAATCACTCCGAACGCCGCACACAATGACTCCGGTCTGCGCTGTCGAGTCTGTGCTAATTCACTCCGAGCACTACTATAGCTCTTAAGTCCTCATTCTTTGGCACTGTTTTCAAGAGCAGTGAAACTCCCTATTGATTGGCGACGTTAAGCACAATAGACTCTGTTTTAGCCGTTTTATTGGGAATTTTGTCGCCGATAGTCGAGAGACTATGTGTGCGACCGTCTGTGCGCTCCACTCGACTCGACTCACGCCATAAGAAGGGATTCACTTGTTATTCACCCAAAGAAATATACAATAAATCGAATTATTGGAACAGAACTGCAATACTATTGAATTACATTAGCATTTGTGACACTTCTCTCCACTAAGAGATGAATAGTCGATCAGACGATAGGCGACGGGCTGTGGCCTCACATATCACATACAACGAGCCGTCCGTCCGTTGTCTGATGTGAGCTCAGGTCCACTAATGGACAAATAGTTATCGATATTCATATTTAATTGAATGAAAGCGGCGACGAATCAGTCATTGGTTGCGATAACTATCCCCTAATCTGTCATTAGTAATGAAAAACTGATTGCAAACTGACTTTCATTCCGAGCCATCAATTGTATAATAATTTATATAAACGGATGTATTTTGATATAAATCACTGGATTCGCGTCATTTCACTCGTTATAACGATTCGTCTGTTTGTTTGGTCATTACTTACATTGTGTTCGTCGACCGAAACATCAAAAACTTTGAACTATCGATGTTCGCCAACAAACAGTTCATATGTTGCGGACATTGCGACCGAACATCAGTTCAGTCGTCGTCTCTCTCGAGAGTGTTGTCCCGAAAACATCTATTTTTAGTCCGGAGTCAGGACTCAGGAACAGCACAACTGACTGACTGTCGGCTCAGTTTAGCGATAATTAATTTTTTCCGCAAATTTTCTTCCTCTGACTCAACGGACGACTATAAGCCATAAGATAATGTGTTTTTGTAAGTAAAAATAAAAAGTTATTAAGGCTTAAGAATTGCTCGTTTGGTGCGATCATAGGGTCCGCACTTTGTTTTGATGCTCAGCTCCGATAAAAATGTTAATTTTGTTTTAGTCTATGAACTAAACACCGATTCAGTCATTAGGAAACAGAGTTCGTTAAACACTCTATTATTATAACGATTATCATAAATGAATTTTTTATAAACTATTTCGAGTGAAACGCATTTTTTTGTCGGATTTTACTCTTGAATGAGATAATAATGTCTTTTGATTTTGCTTTTATTCTTAACTCTCGTCTAATCTTTTGATCCGAACTTCTTCTCTAACAAGAAATCAAAATAAAGTCGAAAAATCTCTAAATATAATCAATGTTTGAGATTATTTGATCTCAAATTCTTTTTTGCCTAGAATTCTATGAATAATGTATTGGCTTTTTGGGTGTTTTGTGCTCTCGATTGGCGCGAATGCCTGATATCTGGCCAAACATCGAACAATCCATTAATAATTTCCATGTCTGTCCGCATCTGACTCTATATAGTTGTATGAAAACTATTTGAATGAAAAATAATAATCGATTTTTCAAAAAAGTATATATCCGTCGAACCGGTAATCGATACGACTGTTGACCAGCAAAACAAACTCTTTGCCCGAAACTCGTATCTAAAGAGTATTGGGTTTCCTCTTCGGAGCGCCTGAAATACTATCGCCTCCAACGGCGGACTCGAGTTTTTCATTTCAAATAATTTTATGAAAAATATTTTTCTTCACAATTTAGAGCAGTGTTGGGGACGAACCGAACCGCACGACTCGCGTACCAAAGGCTTAGACACTGAACTGCGAGGCCATAAATAATAGGAATAAAAGAGTAAAAAAGTAATTCCGAGTCCGGAATATACACTCGCAATGAATGGCAATGAATATGAGAAATGTAATAAATAGGAGAAAAGATATTCACAAATGTTTTGCATTAGATTTGCAAAAATTTTCTTTAAACCAAAAACAAATCTTATCATAAATTGCATAAACAGATAGAAATACATTTCGCAACTGATATCCAGAATAATAAATAGGAAAAATCGGATCCCAAAGGAATCATTAGTCGAGTCGACTCTTATCTGTTTCGATACCACTGTTAGTCCGTAACCCAAATTCCGAATCATTTTCCTAATGAAACGCAAACAACAATACATGCGAACAAATAATTCGCTGTTTTGTACCAGAATTTCAATTCAGAGAAACTTTTTTTCTGACTGTATTTGTATCGCCGGAACACAAAGTTCTGTTGCGTTCTGTTTGATTGGATTGCCTTTGATGTGCAAATTGGATAATCAAAGGCCGGCTTATTAGGAGCGACGGCTCACCGCCTGGTCGGCCATCACCTGAACATCTCTATGACGACCGGCTTCTGTGCTCTTCATCTCTGGCGACGCAGAGCTCCGGGCCTTCACTCAAACAACAATTTGATTGAACCAAAACCTAACCGAATATAGTATCGAATTATTGGGAACAGAAAATATATAAAAGTATATATTTTAAAGGCTGAGCGCAACCAAACAGAACGACATTACACATACTATTTGGGACTGAAATACATTTATTTGTAATTCTGATACTCAGACAATCCATTAGTTGTTTGCGCGCTCACCGAGAGATCCAGTGATGGCATCCAAGACATCACTTCATCACTGCATCGCTACGATGTATAGACTCTTCTCTTGTTCTTTGTGTGACTCCTTGTTAAGTCTTTGTTTTTCTTGTTCTTCTTCTTCTTATTCTATTGTTACTTAATATACAGAACGAGAAGTTTTTACGATACGATAGATAAGAAAGTTGATGTTGGAGTTGATGTTGTGTCCCATAATTTGCTCGTTATATCAACTCAAAGGGACTAACCGTCGAATAGAGCCGCCGATTGTCTTCAATATTAACGCACTTTTCATTAGGAATGAGTTTTATTTACGGCAATAGAGTGTTAGTCACAGCAATAGAGGCAATACAGTGCTGAGTGGTGTCAGTCTGTGCTGTGCTGTCTGTGCTGTGCGGGTAAAGTGGGCTTATTTTGTCAATGATACTCATGAGAGTGCAAAATGATAGACACAAAAATCAATTCTTTCATTACATGAAACACTACTGGAGATGAAAGAAGAGTTATATTACTTATATAAAAGTAGTTACCGATAGAGAGGGATAGAGAGGATGTGCGTGTGATTAGACCCACCAGTGCTCTCATCTCTCAGACCAGACCAGACTCGAGACTTAATTTCTCCGCACTTTAATAACTGGTTCCCAACTCTGGTCTATCAGAAGCTCCAACTCTGCGACCGACGAACAGGTTGTTCAACACATTTCGCATCATTTCGTATACCAATTGTGCCGTAAATTTAAACTTAAAAAACAATTTTTGCGGAAAAATTAGTTTTTGATTCACGATCTATGATAAGTGGAGTGATTGTGCGGTTCAACTGTCAGTTCGGAAGTGTTGAAATGTGCCATAAATTGTGAGCTCATTCTCCGTTCGTGTCTTAACGACTAATTTCGGAGGAATTCAAAACTTGTATACATTTTTTAGACACAATCCGGTTAACTGATTGGCGAGCGGCGAGTCTTCTGCTCTTTGGGCTCGGTTTCTGCCAAAAGCCTAACTAACGAGTAATTTCAGGGAAGAAGAAGTCAGACCTAAAGCCTCATTAAATGTCTATTTGAGACGAACAGTGAAACCCTTAAACTACGCCAACGTTGGGCTGAGAGAGAGGTTTGCAATGAAATAGAGATTCGAGGGTTGAGTCGAGTCATCGGATTGAGTGGTATCTGAAGTGTTGGCAGTGATTGTGCACTGAGAGGCACACAAAGACAATGAATGCCTTCATTGTTTGACGAGACGGGACGCGCACTGAGCAATGAGCAAGGCTATAGATGCTAGATGCGATGCGATGACCACTGTAATCGTGATATAATGATGAGGACAACTGTTTGGTCTGAGCTCTCCAGATGTGATGGCCTTTGTTTTGGTTCAGACAGACGAAGGCGATTAGCGAATTGGATGCTAAGTAGACATATCCTGGTCACCACTGGCCGACACAAATGCCTTTTCAGTCAATATTATGTTATTTTCGTATTGAAGTGCATTTTCGGACCAATAGTTTGTTTTCTCAGTGCCAGCGCTGGGATGCCATCAAAACTGGTTTCGACTCCAATACACGACTGCATCGGAAAACACGAAAAAATCCGATTCAATATAACAATACTTTTTTTAACCGAAAATTTTTATTACTTTAACCGCAAGTCATGTCTGTTCTGTCCGTCTTTTATCAGATAGAAATGCAAAAAATAAAAAATAAACTACTCTTTGAATTAGCTTCGAGTGGATTGAGTGAACCGATTGTATTCACGATAGGAATCGATTCCATAACTGATAGCACTTCCAGGACTGAAATTATTTTTCACTCAAACAGTAATTATAAGAAATGTTATTAAAAAGAAGTGTTTGTGCGGCCGAATGTGTTTGAAAGCCTTAGCGATCGCACAGACAGTCGACCAAAAACACTAATTAGAAGTCCAATTATGCGGATATCCGAGAGCTAACCGATGATTAGCTTTTGATGAATATCTCATTAAAATTGTGATGAATTCTCGTCGCAAAGTTGTAATACAATACTAACTGTCAGTCATTGCATACAATTTTCAAATTAGTTATGCATTTCAGGAGACATCAAAAGCGAGTGTTCATTAGGGGAGCACTGAATGCATGTCTAATTCGGACCTCAATTCATACCTTTCAGACTGTTATATAAGATTTCGCTTTTAATTAAAGCTCTTTCACTCGTTTATAGTTAATAACCCGACGTTTCGTTGCCATTGTCTCTCCGTTGGCACTAATTTTCGCCCCAAAGACCAAACATTTATCACAAATGAAAGCAAAACTTATTTCCAATTTAGTTAATTAATACTTATCTTTAAGTGTATTTGCGATCAGAACTATAGCACAAGAAATCAAATGTTGTTTTGCGTTCCCAAATGTTTTTTTTCGTTGCTTTGGCTCTCATTTCGCGACTTAATTGCAATTGTCTTCGGAGACAGACTTCTGTTGATTTAGGAAATGATCTTTCATTTGATATTTTCGTTCCATCGCCAGAACGGGAACAACACTTCTGGCTAATGGAAGAGTTAACCGGAAAGAAAATTTAATCAATTCTTATATCAGATATTCGTTTTTTGATCCGCTATTTACCGAATGGCAGACCAATCGCCGCCAAATCTTATTCCCGAATCTCTTATTCAGTTGATTACCCGTTCATTAGACAAACATTACATTTGAGTTTAGATCGCATTTTGTTGGCCAAAAATTGTCGTCCATTAGCGACAAAGTAATCACTGGAATGAGGAAAGAGTTTTCGTGTTGGAGTCGAGTCGTGCAAAAAATTGTAGATTGAATTTCCATCCGAAAAGTGTTTTCTAATCGAACTATAAATTCAAATTAAATGTAATTTATATTCAAATAAAAGTATTAAAAATTCCACTTTTATGGCCAAACTTGCAATTAATAACTAATTTTTATCAGTCGGTCGATAGAAATATATAATGTTTTTGTTGGTTGCGATGAATTGAAAGCAATTTCCTCGAACTATAGATAAGTAGTTAAGAGTCTCATTGAAAATACTAAACGATTATAATTATAACTCCTAATGAATAGTAAGAGGAAAAGCAAAGCAAGAAAATGGTCTGTCCTTCACATCAGATGCTATCAAAGGCCTGAGTTATTCCGATCTCATGTCTAATATAGCGATTCTGACAATTCGCTTATTTCTGACTCGCATTTGGAGAGCGAATAAGAAAACATGATTTGCGAACATTCGGAACGCATTTCATCGAAAGCCTGAGAAATAGTGGAGTTGTTTGTGAGATAACAAATTGAAATCAATTCAAACATTTTTTATATACATTTCTGAATTTCAAAAACTAATTCCTCGCGATATGTGTGAGAAGAGAAGCGGTTATTAGATAAGCGCCAAAAAAATGTAATATCAGTCGAAAATTTATTTGATTTTTATCTCCAAAAATTCATTCTAAAATTGAACACTAATTTCCAAAAACAGAGTCTAATGCAAAAATGCGAGCGCAAGGCACTAAAACAATTACGCTAATAGAGCTAATAGAGTGCAAAAAGCTGGCCAAGATCACTTAGCCCCTAATTATTGGCCATTTATGGCTTTATGGTTCAGTTTTAAATAAAACTTTTTGGCAAAACATAGCAAAACACTCACTAGTGTTGCAAAATATGGTCAAACCCTCAAACTCTCTAATGAAGAGTCGGAGCCCTAAACGAACCATTTTTTCCCTCTCAATGAACGGAATTAATGCAAACCATTAATTAATTGAATTTTTAATGCGCTGAGAAAATAAAGTTAATATCAAAGGACATTAGAATATTTTAGTATTCGATATGAAAAGCACTTTTGAGTTCCCAAATAGCGTTCAATATCCGTCTCAATCCTTATTTGGCGTTATTTTGCAAATAAAAAATCCGACGGAATATAAAAGTGCATTATTTCGAGTGTTTGGGTGTTTGGGCTCTAAATCTCTATTTTTCTTCGTCGCCGATATCCAACACTTGAGTTCAGTCGACTGTAAGTGTGGCTCAACTCAAGTGTTATTTAGATTTTTCGACTCCTATTTGAATTAGTCGGCCGAACAACTAGTAAATTGACTGCCAATTTGCAGCGTTTACAGCATCTGGATTGCAATCGGCAATTGAGCTGGGCCACATTCTCAATTATAGATGAATTAGCTCTTTTATTGTGCAATTTAGACGTCGCTATTGGCCTCAATGGTTGACTTGAGTAGAGCCAACGAATTCACTCCTAATCTTATGCAAAACCATTAGAAGAAGTTTTATGTGATTCTCATTCAATCATTTGAAACTAATTTAATTGCTTTTCCGCTAATTTCTGTCTTCAAGTCATGCGATTTGTGAATTGAAATGCAAAGAAATGCCTCCAAAAGACAGATCTATAAAAATATTTGGCCAAACAGTTTGGACGGAAAAATAGTTTTGCAAATTGTTTTAAATTTTGTGTAAACTAAACAATTTCACAGAACATGACTCCGAGTAATGATTCGACTCTTTGGCTGCTCTTCGCCTCAGACCAGCCGTTAATGCATTGATAGCCAAGAACTTTGTGATCCATTAAATAAAATATTATATTAAAGTGCAGTAAATCTCAGCTAAAAAATCGAGTCTAAGAGTCTCTTAATGTCAAAGTCATGTCGTCTGAAAGGAACAGATTATACATAGGATTGAAATGAAATCATTGCATAGAAGAAGAAGAAAAGGTTTTGCTGTCAAACACTTAATGCGAATCCGAAGGCAAATGCAAAATATATCGGATTCCGAATATCTTAAGTCTGATAAATGTCTGACAAAAAGGACTCAAATGACATCAAAATTGGAGAAAATGCGAGACAAATGTCGGCGAAAACGAAAACCAAATTGCATTTAATTCTGAGATCAAATCTCAATAACGATTGGCGCGAATCACATGCAAAATATGAAATGTTGTAATCGATTCGAAAGTTTCTCAAAATAAATGACTTTTTAAATGATTGAAAAGATTTTTTTCGTTTCGGAGGGAAGCCAAGAACCAATTGGTCTATCGTTCGCCGGAATGATTGAATGAAATATTTTGGTCTTCGATGCAATCCATTAGATCTGGTAATGGATTACCCGATCGGTAGTCAAAACATGAAACGCTTTTTTTATATAGAGTTCATTGATTCGGCAAAACTATCATTGAATAGATGTTAACGACAATCGATTTGTTAGTAAATATCGGTATTAATCGTGTTATGACTTATCGAATGCAATAACCGGCGAGAATTAGTTCACTCAATTGACTTTTGCAAGGACTGGATGTCTGCCTTCGATGGCTACCTTCGATCGCGTGACAAACTATTCTGCATTCCCTCCGTATGTCTCGAGTTGTGGCAGTGTTTGTTCGGCACATGAAATATGACCTTTCCTTACATGACTTTTATTAGTACTTAGACTTCACTTATTGATCGTTCAGTTATTATAATTCGTTGGCTTTAATTGCATTTAGATTTGGATAGCTTTCGATATAATGAGTGAAATTTCGCTTCAAATTTCAATTATAATCATGATTTCAATTTCAAACGTCTCTAAAGTGAAGCAACGTTTTTCATAATCGCTTTCGAAACTAACGTTTTTAATGTCGGAAAAATTTTAATTTGAAAATAACTTTAATAGAAATTCCATCGCATCGACTAATATAATCACGAAATTTGCAAATACTTCACATAAGACATGAGACAAATGGGTCGACCATTAGTTAACTTCCGATACGAGAATTTGTCTGATATTCAGATCGAAAGGACATTAATAATTGAGCGCAAAAAGCAAACAAAAAAACAGACAAAAAGGTTAAAGACTTTGACGTCTGTCGAGTGAAACCCTTCCACACATTGATTACATAATGCATACAAAACTACTGTAGTATTGGATTTGCAATTCAGTGGAGCGACGGCTGTCCGACGGCTGTGGAGAGCCATTCCGCCCACTAATCACTAACCAAAAGTATGTCTCGTTTTGCACAGTTCTGGCTCTGAGTGACCAAAAAAAGATTTCTTATAAATCTTTAGACTGGATGTCAGCCATTCATTAGGCATTTGATGTATAGCTCGATCACTCGTACTGTATCTCAAAGGCATACCTCATATATACTTTGAAACCGATTTCTGATATCAACGCCTCAACGCTATTATATCAGACGTGAGTCTAACAAAAATAATACTCGAGATTGTGGACCGCATTGAGAGTCAGTGTTTCGGAGGACAGGACTCGTCGGCGATGAGGAGCCGTCAGCGCACACCTCATTCCAGACGATAACAAACGAAAGAAAATCGCTATAAAAAAATTTGGAGGAGATTCTGATCTGAAGCTACTAATCGTTATTAAATGTCTTTCAGAGCCATAAACTGAGCGAATCTCAGATTGGATTTGACTTTTGGCTTATTTGAGGCAAAAATTTTGTTATCCATTCTATGCGTCAGACTTTTGAGTGGAATAATAAAAACAAATGACAGACAGAATAACAAATCTCGCAATTAGAGTGCGTTTAGTTATCACTTTGAGTTCTGTTTACCAAAGAGTGAATAACCACAACACTCGAGATATAATTGTGGGAATCGCTTAATTTGCAAATTGACTTCATATTCTTCTCATCCAATAAAACTGAATATCCATTTCTGAATTGCCTTTCACTCAACTCTGGCAGACATGGCGTACACCTAATGACAAATGGAAGCGATCGGCCGATCCCTCCGTCTCTCAGTGTTCACATAGTTTTCATTTTAATCAAATTAGTCCCTCTCGTCATAAGCCATACCTCTGACTGTCCTCTAATGCAATATAACTGACATTTTTATTCGGCTCCGACTCGTTCTCACGACTCGTATCAAAAAAGTACACGAGAAGTGCAGTATTGGACACAACGAGATAACATTTGTCTGAAGCGAGTCAACTCTCTGGTGGCCTCCGAGCGACCGAATCGAGCCAAACAAGTCGTCACAAGCGATGTCTGACGAACAGACTTATAGTGAGTGTAAGACAAAAGTGTCGGCCGTTCGGTGCAAACGGTGCCGAATATGAAACCCAATACCCAGTACTCAATACATGGATGTGCTGTCGACTCGACATCGAGTGGTTGTGCAGATGTACGGCCGCTCAGGCATTGTGTTGGGAGCGCATTGTGGTCTGAAATTGATGGCAGAGTCCGTATAATTGCATATATCGTTCCCAATAGAGAAGCGCATAATATTCAAGTCGTATAATTCGTATAAAACTTTTATTTCGATAGTAATCTTTGGGGTCCGACTCGACGGGCGCTCTCCTCCTATTAAAATGCATCTCAAATACAAGGACTTTAGGAGCAGAAGAATAGTAATAATGACTATAACACAGAAGAGGCTGAAAGTTGTGCTATTAGTTAGTTATGTCGGTCTGACTCGTCGTTTAGACAGACCTACGCCTAGGACTCCGATAAATATATACTTATTAAACGATGGATAGACGGCCGACAACACCGCCGATGCAGACGTTGTGCCACTTCTTGTTTGTCTCGCCGAAGGGCATCACCTTTTCGCCGATTGTCTGCACTGCCGTCAGAGCACTCATTATTTACATCCAATTGACGGACAAAGCATTCAAAGGAATGACAATATTTGCCATTCAATGGATAGTCGATAGTCAGCACTGAATAACTTGTGGTCTGAGCCTCAAAACACAATACTTTTGCCACAAAAAAGGCAATTTCAATATCCTATTCAATATTTTTTTATCTCTCTTGAGTCGAAATATTATTCTATACAGTGATTAGGAATCGATTTAAGCAAATAATTACTGGTTTAGTGTTTTTTATGTTTCAAAAATCTAAATTACATATAATGTTGAAAATGGTTATGCCTTTCGGCGACAATCCATTTCGACTATTATTCTTATTTATAGTCAGATTAAGAATAAAATTATTTGCGGTTTAAAAGGCCTCTAAATAGTCGTGGCTATGAAAATGACTTAAAATATTTATTCAGGAAATTAATATTCCTATTAAAACATGCGATCCATTAATGGCTTTGAGAAATAGTCTCTGAAAGTTTTGAAAAGCGAAAACTAATGTTCTCATCAAAGGCTTCATATTATTATGAAATATACTATTTTTTCGCTAATCGCGCACAAAGTTTGTGCACTGTTTTCAAAATCAATCTTAATTTATTAGAGTCGAGCAAACATTTTTCATCAGATATGAAAAACTGGTCACAAATTTCCTATCTATTCATTATTATAATTAAAATGCATCTAAAAATCGAGCGCTCAGTCACTACTCACTCCTCACTCCCGGACTACTCCTTATCCGAACCCAAACGATAACTTCTTTATTAAACCGACCATAAGTTTTATCAACGAATTACAGTTCATCTCTCGCTTTGTCTAATGTTTCGGCACAAAACACACTGTTTTGTGTTTGCAGTCAAATATTTGCGTTCATATGGCCTCCAATGCGGAGAGAGATTGAGAGCACAAAACACTCGTTATGTTTGACAAACATTCCATTAAAATATATTAAACACTAAGAAAGATATGGCAAAAAATGCTGCGAAAAGAGTGAATTCGGGCCCGAATTCTGTGCATTCATTGTCATCGATATTATGTCGAGAATAACCAGAATTAATAGTCTTTCGCAATAAGTAAGAGTAGTTTTGTTGTCATCGCTCTCTGTCCCACAAAATAGCAATTTATTAGAAAAATATCAAAAATTATTTTAAACGAAATGTTATGAGAAAAAGAAGGAAAACATCTTTTGTTTTGAGTCAACAGCAAAAATCAATTGATTTATTGTTTGACTCAGTCTTATGTGTCGTATGTGTCGTCCAAATTGGAATACAAATACATTTTGTGACCAAAATATGGCCAAAACTTCATACAAAACTCGACTCGAGATAAGAGTGGAATCGATTTAATGGCCAACAAAGTTGTCATTTCATAGATAGAGTCGTCGTTTTCGTTCACATATTTTCTTTAATAAAACTCCGGATGAAAAATAGTGTGCAATATATCCTCATTGAAGACAATTACTGTTGACTTTGGTCTCCGTTAAACCAAAAGTCTGTTTCCCTAATAATAACACGTTTTCTCTCCAGTATTGAAATTAATATCGTTTTCGTGTAATCAGTGAATGACATCAATCATTGGCCAAACGAATGGCTTTAATTCGAAATTTAAAATTCAACGAAAATTTGGTGAATAAATGGGTTTCCGAAATAAATTTTGGGAAATTTTTCCTCGAATTTGTCTTTAAATCCCAATTTCGAAGCGAAACCTAAATCGCAACGCTTTGTCGAGCCATTCAAATGCTAAGCGAACGACTCGTTTGAAAAAATGCTATGTTTTTCGACTAAAACTTTTAATTAATTTGAGTTTTAGCGCACATTTCGATTCAGCGCACAGTCCAGGGATAACCGATTTATTCGGCAAAACATTTCTCTCTCGAAAATTAAATTATAAGCCAAAGAATTTTTATTTAATGTCTGTTTTCTGTCGAAAAGTGGTGTTCGAGAAACTGTTTCGGAGTTTGTTTAATGGCTTCAAATAAATATCAATAAAACACTTCATGTCTTGGATTTAGTGCCAGAGAATTGTTATGGATATTGAATGTCACGAAATTTACTTAATATGAAAATCGATTCGCAAATCGAGTCTCAGCTCATTCAACAATTGCTGCGCTCATTGACGAGAATAGGAAAAAGTTTTTGCCGAATATTATTTTTGTTCAATTTGTTTGCTGAGGTCAAGAATTTTAGTATTCATTTGTCGTACAAATGCTATTAAATTCCGGTCCGCGACCCAAACATGCAGTCAAATGAGAGACAAATAATGAGTTAAATTAAGATAAACGCAAAACTATTTTAATGCACGACAGGACTGAACAGCGAATGTTGTTATGACAATATATTATTCTATAGAGAGAGGCAACTAATGGACGGAATAGTTGAATGAATGGAGTAGTTTTGGGCATATCTGAGAGGAAATGGAAATTTCGAATTAGTTTAGTTTAACTTTTGATGCTTTACATCGATTTAGTCCATAATATGTAGCGATTTATCAGCGAAAACAACTAATTTTTAGGCGACTACTTGCGCAACAATATTGGCTCCCAATTGAACCTTACTGTTGAGCAGAGTTGACTATCCAGTTTTGGCGAGATATTGTTGCTGTGATGGTCCAGAGCTCGGCCTCAAAGTTCGTGAGAGTGCCTGAGGCGCACAGATTTAAACTTCATTAGTTCAAATTGAAAATATCGATCGGAGAGGACAGCCGTTACAGCCGTTACCGAGTTGTGTAACGTCACCGACGCTATCGATACAACGTTTATAGAGTAGACTCTGGAGGCAACGAAAGCCCAAAATGAATAGCAAGGCTCTAATTGCTTAAACAAATAGCTTAAAGAATCTTTGATTAGGGCGTAAATTACTCTCTGCTCAGCCATAAACGCGTTGATCTGACTTCAGTACAGTCGACGTAACACTGGAATCGATTTCAATCTTATAAATCCTTACCAACGCAGCGAAACGCGTGTTATATATGCCATTGTGTCTGATGTGCCGCAACTCTATTGAACAGTTAAGTCCGACTCTAACTAAGCATTTATTTTTCATTGACTGCACGACTGGTATCTTATGGTACGGTCTGTGCGGCCAAAACCAAATTAAGAGCTGCTGTGCGCTCAACAACACCAGTGATGGAGAGAGTGGTAGAGAATAGTTCTAATTGGAAGCCAAACACCAGTAGGTCTTTGGCTGCACAACAGTTGTGCATCAGATCACTGCAGACATCCGCGGGATCTCGTCGTCGACAGTGCCCACGAATGGCAGAGCTGTTGTTCGACAAAGACATGCGATTCAACACATTCTCGATATTCTAATTCTCTCTGAGCTTAACGTTCACTGACATAAAGAAATGATTAATACATTTGAGTGCATCGCCAGAGTCTGGCTCTCATGGGGTGGTCCGCGCACTGCCGCACACCGCCGATGACCGCTAAATCATAAGACTATGTGAGGCCAGCGATGCACTCATGAGTGAGCTCTTCGCCGATCATAAGACACTGAATACCAGCGAAAAACAAACCCCAATAATAGTGTCATAAAATGCGTTCACTTTTATTATTGGAGTTTCGGTCAAAAGCGGAGAGGATTTGGTGTTTTGGTGTTTGTGTTATATTATGTGTTCGACTCAAACGGTTTGAGCGAAAAGGCAATTAATTTCTTTATGTACTCAATATATACAACATGTGAGGAGTCGGTCGACTGTCTCGACTGTCGATGCATTAAATGGTTTTATATTCCTCCAGATTTATAATTTAATTTTCTCTCTATATATCAAATATTGTTTAACTGAAGGCAAACTCTTTCCGATCCCACATCTGTTCCTGCCTTCAGTCCGATGCGCCTCTAATAAAGTGCCGTCTCTTATGTCGTATATAATGTTGAGTTCATTCATAAAGTCAATGTCAGCTCAGAAATTGCAGCACAAATATTAGCACAATTACTGGTCTGAGCTCTGGATGTGCTCTGCCTTGGATGGCGAGGACGTGCCTCCAGTCGAGGCATTACTTACAATATATTAGTGCTCACAACAGGCCATACATTGAATGCAATATAGAAATTGTATCTCTTTTTATGTCTTTTCTCGCTCTTTCTCTGTCTCTCCTTCGGTCGGCCGCACCATCTGATGACTGTCGGCCCCAAAGAATGGCCAAATCATTACCCATTTTATTATATCCCACATAAGCCTTCCAAATAAGTTAATACTGAAATAGAGTTTCCATTTAGAGGAACGGATGCGACGGATGGACGGATAGAAACAAAATAAAAACTCAATTTATGTGAAATCTCTTTTCACAGTATAAACAGTCTCTGGTCTGCGATTCACTCTTTCTTTCTTACTTTTATCTGGATTTACGTCCTCGTCGTCGAGCAGTGAGTCGCCAGTGGCGGGCACTGCCCATCACTACCCATATTTCAGGTCATCTCCACTCCGACTGAGCATTGATTTGCTTTTAGCGCTGGTCTTAAGTCTTGCGATCAAACTTTTTTGTTGCCCACAATTCTAGAAAACTTTTCCTATTTTTCTTCACTTCGCCAATAGTTTACGATCTCTGAAAAGTGTCGGCTTTGAGGCTACACTAGAAATAGCTATAAAATTCATTAAAGAATAATTTAGGTACTGCTCAGCCAAACAGCCAAAGGGCTCAGGTATGGGATCGCATGCATCGCTTGACTCGGATCCGAACCCAACGTCTCGCGGAATGTTTTTAATTTTATTTCCACTATTCGTCGACTGATGTTAACTATTTTGCATATAATATTAAGTCTAATATAATTATAAGTTTTGCCCAAACCCTCTCTGAGAAACCAAATCTCGTCTTTAGTCTCGGCATTAAATTTCTTTGTCAGCCTTTTTGTATTACATAATTCATAGCATTTTATGTGCAAATACGCGAAAAAAGATAAGTTTAATAATAAGAAAAAAGTTTTCGTTCGTCTGATGCAAACAATTTTGAGTATTGTGTGCCCAATAAGAGTCGATGCAAATGGATGTTTGGCTCCTCTTTGTTCGCTTTGTTGCCTTTATTAACCTCATATTCATTCAACGACTTTTCACATAACAAAACACAACAAAAACTTATATCCAAAGTACAGAAAATTAGACTCAATTTCATAAAAATCATATTTTTATTTATGAGATGGCATTAAATAAAGTGATATTACAATAGATATTCTGTGAGATGTAGTAATGCATTAACCGATTGCCAACAATAACCTAAGCAATCACTGGGAAGATGTAAATCCAATGCCAATGAATATTCTTTATTGGAAACTCTATTCTGCAGTCGATTCGAAGACATTATTATTTGGATTCAGTGCTCGCAAAGGCATTATTGGCGGACAATATTTCACTCGTTTTTGTCCATTTAGTCGTTCTGAGTCTCCGAGAGCTCGGATTGAAATAAATAATTCGATGCCATTATTACCCACTTTTGTGATTAGGGGTGGGTTTCAGACTCTAATAAGGAATTCTTGCTATTCTTGGTCGTCCGGCTCTCCCCTCCGCTCCGCTCGCCTTCCCTTC
>JAQGBE010000084.1:0-30865 GCA_034698225.1 Scheloribates latipes | reverse complement strand
CCAGATGACATAGATTTCAGAGAAATGCTCCTTAATTTAGAAGAAGACGAGATCACTCCTGAAATGATCGAGAAGATACCAGAAGATGTGCTCAAGCATTTCCGAGGCCGGCGAGTTAACGAGGCATGGCCGCAAGAGCGCGTCGCCTTACAACAGAGCCTTAAGAAACGATTCACTGTCGGGGATCTGTTCGATGCCATTAGATTGATGAATAAGGCAAGACTTTATCACAAAGAATACGAATCTCGCGATCGTATTCGCAAATATGGAAAAGAAGTGACTCAAAAGAAAAGGGAGAAACTCAATGCTAAAGCTCTCAAAGAACATGAAGACGAGAGGAGATTATGGCGTAAGAAGTATAAGCAACAAGGACACATCGAAGTAGTCGATTGGAAGGCATACAACAGACTGCCCGCACACGTGTGGACACCAGAGGAAAAGGATTTGGTTATATTGAAGGGCGAGAAAAAGGTTAGCGAGCCTTTTGAAGCTTTACCAAAGCAAGCTAAGCCAACTAGGCAATTAGCAGTGTCAGCCACCGACCGGGCTTTATTAGACATGGGTAATCTGTTACCGCCCAGTGATTATCAGATGACAAGCATACCCGACACCACTATTTTGGACAGTAAGAGCGACAAAGTTATTATCGAATACGACCCAAATGTCATCGAGAAATTCAAAAAAATGAAGTTAGAAACACCAAGTAAGAAGTACCTGTTTAGATTTGTGCCGGACATTGCAGAGTTGGTCGAAAAAGCTATCGATAAAGAGTACGGCAAAGATATTAAAGATTTAGAGTCAGAACAAAAGCAAAAGTATTGGAAAAAAGTGGTCGATTGGGATGAGAGAGGTGAAGTTGGCAAACAATGGACCGATGAGGGCCTTGTGCCAGAAGAATGGCCATTGGATTTGCAGAAATTGAATGTTACCATCAGAGGTCGCCGACTATATCGCGACAAACTGATGACTCTGACGAGACATTTGCGATTCGCCGTATATTTTCTCCGGAGATTTGGTGACACATATGTTGGCCAACTGTCCGCTGACTTTGCAATCCGTCCGTCACATGAGTTGAGGACAGCTATTATGGCGGCAGATCTGCTCATTATAGTACACAACAGAATCGGAAGAATCGCAATCAATGTGGAGTCACATTGATTGCGTGAACAAGGTGAAGAGTGGCAAAAATTGCGATGATATCGTCGTTATTTGATTAAATATTAGTATGTTTGAAAATTCGTTGAAATAGACTATATAGACACGAGTATAATAGTGTTTTTGAGTTGCAAAATTTGGCTTGTACATTCAAACCAACGGAAACCAAGATTCATAAAGTTTGACCAATCAGTGTGCAATTTAGTTGCTAATATCTCATTTGTGACGATGGCGAAGAAGTCGAAAAACCTGTGGCGGAAGAGTCGCAGAATGAAGTCGATGGAAATGACAATTGTGGTCGACTCCAAACTCGTCTACGAAGAGCCCGAGTCCACTCTCCGGTCCTCTCCGGTTCTCTCTCCGGTCTTATCGTTCAGTACGTGCCTATCGCGGTGTGTACGTTAATGCTCTTGGCTTATATCTACTTTTATCGGGTGTGGAAGAAGAAGTGTCTAATTGTTAGCATCAGAGCTTCGAAGTCCATCGAACAGATTCACATCGTGTAGTGTAAGTGAAAGTTATTTTGCATTATTAAAACTTTAGTTCAGATAATATCCTATTAGTTTTGACTTGGAGGAATAGAGCGCTTCAGAAGCCGTTTCATGGTTTGACTTCTCACGAAAGGTCTTCTGAATTGATTTATCCCTTTTTACCTTGTTGAACTTCTTTGAAATTACGATTGTTTCCAATGATTTTTCAGAAACACATCTCATTGTGGTCAGACATTAGCACTCATTGAGGACACTATTTCTTATCGCAAAATGTTTTACATTTTATTCAATCAATAATTCAAATAATAATTATGACCTCAAAGAGGTTGCGTTCGGTCTCTCGCGGTCTCATCGGCGGCACCGGTCGTCGGCGAGTCTGGCCATTGATATACATCAAGATATTTATTTTAAGGGAATTTTTAGAAAATTTAATGACAATTGTGGAGAGAAATGATATAATTATAATAATTGTTTCGTTTCGATGAAATTATTCTCATTTTAGATCTAATCCAAGAAATAAAATGAAACAAAAAAAATTAGTTTAAACTATAGATTAAAAACATCGACAGATGTAAAGCAAACAACAATTTGTCAAATATATGAATTGTTTTGTCTTCTCTGCCACTAATCAATAGACCAATGGTTCGGATGAGAAGGCAGTCGAAGAATAATTAAATTATGAGACGATATAACAGTTCGTTAGAAATGTTTTGTGTTTTGATGTGATTCTGATGTTTCACTAATTCATAAAGAATTGGATGAAATGCTGTCTTCACTGCTGTGCCTCCGCTTTGGCTCGTTTTGGAGTGACGGCACTGTCGAGGGAGAGAAGACAAGGCAAGTGGTCAGAGCAGAGACACAACACAAGACATCAAAGACAGGACTCACTGTTCACTAGACGATGCCGTTGACGCCCGTTTGCCGGTCACGGGTTTGGCGGCGGGCGTCTGGTTGGCCGTGTCCTGCAACCACCTGACCTGAGTGGCCGGACCGTAGCCCTTCTCGTTTCGCGCGGCGATCCTGAAAATGATGGCCGGTTTGGTTGTGGTGTCGATGTGTGCGGTCGACAGGTTTGCGTTTCCGACGGTGCACGAGGCCTGCGGTCCGCAATAGACGCGGACGAACGCCAATTGATTCGGATTGGAAGTCACCGTTTGTTGGCCACCGCCAGTGGTCGCGGACTTCACCGCCAAATACACCGAATACTCAGTGATCTCACCCGAAGTGAACTGCGGCGCCTCCCACGACAGGTGCGCCCCTTCGGAGCTCTTCGGGACAAAACAAATAGCGGTCAATATATGAGTCAGGATAGCGGTAAATACGGTCAACATAGCGGACACTTTGCGGACAAACCTTTGTTATCTTTATAGCCGATGGCGCGCCGGGATATCCCGGGAGACATGTCTTGAAGGCCGAGATCTCGCTCCACGGCCCACGACCGCACGCGTTGACTGCGGCCACTCGCAGCTTATAAGCTGTTCCCGGTTCAAGTTCGGCCTTAAGATAGTTCGTGAAGTTTGGGATCGAATTCGAGTCGAAGTCTGTGTCCGGATCTCTCTTCTCGAAGCCTTCGGGAGCCATCAGAAAGTGTTGGACTGTGCACTGATTTGTCTTAAGGATAGCCACATCGAACCATTGGTTCTTGTTCTTCAGTGGTTGTTTGACCACTGATGGCTTGGGTGGAGTCGGAGGAATACCGTTGGAGACGGCGCTGGATATCGCAGCCGAAGCCAAAGTGGCCAACGGGTCACTATCGACCCCCGACTCTGGTTTGACAGCAGAGGGCGGGTCGGGATCGTCGGACAGCATCTGAAGAGGAGGGGCTGCGCCGGGCATTTCAACTTTGAGACCTAAGTAAAAACTAATCAGTGAAATGCCATTACGAATGGCTCACTGACCACTTGAAGCCGATCCAGTGGTCGAGCCCTGACCTAGAAGTGCACTCTCAAGAGTACTCTTCGATGTCTTGGCGACGGGTTTCTTCTCTTCATTTGATTGTGAAGATTCTTGTTCCGGTTCGTCGTCCGCGCCATCCACTTGTGGTATCTTTTTGGGTGTTGCCGGCTCTGTCTTTACATCAGATCCAGACGCCGTCGGCTGAGAGGAGGCCGGCTTTGTCACAATTGTCGCGGTTGGTGTAGTTCCGGCAGCTGAGGACAGGAAGACAACTCGTTGACCGGCGCCGGCCTGAGTAGGATTGCCCGCTTGCAAAATACGGACGCCGGGCGGCAAAGAAGTTCCCGGGGCTAACACAATCTTAGGCGCTCCGCCAGCGATGCCAGACTTGATGGCAGAGGCGGGAATTGTGATGGTCTTAGTTCCGCCTTCGATGAAAGGTTTAATGATAATAACGAAGTGTGTCAAAGAATAAGGTCATACCTGTACCCGTGGCTGACTGAAGCAAAGAAGACGGCAGTTGCAAAGTGAATGGCTGTCCCTGCTGTTGTCCCTGACCACCGATTATGACAGTCTGTTGCTGTTGTGCACCACCGGCCTGTTGGTTGGGTGTCTGAACCACGATCATCTTGACGCCCTGAGGGCCGGTCACTATTTTTGCGGGTGTGGCCTGAGTTGTGCCCGTTTTGGCCGTCGATATCATCACCGTTTTGGGAATTCCATCTGAGGATTGGATGGTGAATAGAGTTAGTCAGTCAGTACTGATATTAATCATATGAAGGGCAGAAATCTCTAATCCACATCAAATTTCTACTCTCAAGCAGTGCTGTGGATAAAGAGCGTTCACTGCATAGCATTGGCATACAACGCAAGTCTCTTATCCACAGCACTGCTTGAGAGTAGAATTTTGACGTGGATTAGAGATTTCTGCCCTTCATATGATTCTATACCTGAGGTGGAAATTCCTGGCGTCGAGAGCTTAGTGGGAGTTCCAGAGGGAGACGTTTTGATGACATTGGTTAGAATCTTCTGTCCGGCAATGGTCGCACCGCTTACAGTAGTGGCAGTGTTAGCGATTTGGAACAACTGTTGGCCTGAACTGGTCTGGATTATAGTGGGCGTTCCACCTTTCTGTCCGCCTTGAGTGGCCACCAGTTTGACCACTTGACCTGCAGTTAAGCCTTTGGTACCGGCGGGAGCTAAGGTCAGTCCTTGAGGTGTCTTGACTAAAGTCATCAATTGCGGCTGACCGGCGCCGGCCTGTCC
Organism: Scheloribates latipes; assembly: GCA_034698225.1. Taxonomy (NCBI): domain Eukaryota; kingdom Metazoa; phylum Arthropoda; class Arachnida; order Sarcoptiformes; family Scheloribatidae; genus Scheloribates; species Scheloribates pallidulus. The sequence continues at coordinate 26,057 of JAQGBE010000084.1, read as the reverse complement.
TGCTTTCTGTACAATCAACTGCTTCGTTCCGACGGCAGATTGTCCCGGAGTTATGAGTCGAATAGCCTGTTGCCCGGGGGAAGCGCCTGTCGCCAGCTTGATGGTCTGGCCGCCCGAGGTCTGGATCAACTGCTGAGGAGTCAGCACACGAACCGTTTGTTGCATTGGAGTGGTCGGGGGCGTCGCTACCGGTTGAGGGCTAGGGGTAGCCATCTTCTGAGTGGCTGCTGCCGCGGCGGCCAACGCAGCCATTCCTGATAATTGACCACTGGTCGCACCCGTCTGCGGAGTAGCGTTAGGAGTGACCACAGGTTGCGGCGTCGGCTGTATCAACAAGTTATAATTAGTATCAAATTCAAATCACATCACTTCTCATTACCGTTACGATCGGTGTCTGAACTTTGGGAGATGTGATCGACGGAGTGATAGGCGTCGGCACAGAGAGTGGTGTCTTTGCCAGAGGAATACCGGGGGGATGTGCGGCCGATGATTGTTGTGTCTGTTGATTGGGAGGGATGTCGTACTTCTGAATTTGTAGTAAATAATAGTCGGCCGTCGGCACTGCGCCCCAACATATCTCCAACGTATTGGTGGCCGCTCTGACCAACTGAACTCTTGACGGCGCCGGCGGTTTCTCCGTCTCCAAATACCACAAGTCTTTACAGCAAACCTGATTATTCCACGCCTTCCGGTAGCCGTCCCTTCCGGACCAGACATACAATCGAGTACTGCTGGCTACGGCGCAATGGCCAGCTCTGGCCCGAGGAACCGAGTCGTCGAATGACTCGTTGGTGATGAACTCCCAGGACATCGTGTCCAGGTTGAGACAGGCCAACGTATTGGTGCACTTCCACTCTTTTTCTTGCTGAATACTGCCTCCCGTTTTGGTGTCATTCTCGCAAACCAATGGAACCCATCCGCCGAAGACATACATCCGATTGTTGATGAGTGTCGCCGAATGTAATGAACGAGGAAGAGGTGGCACTCCTGCGGCCGAACGACGGGTAAGGTTTAGGTTTGACAGAAATCAAATGCTATTCCAATACAAACCGTTAACAATAGGCTTAGTCCAGGTCATTGAGTCCACGTCCAGAAGCCAGAGATCTCCTAAACGGCATCCACTCATTCCGCCATATATTATAAGTTTGGCATTTTTGCCGTCGGGTTGGCTATAGGCCACCGCTGTATGAGATTCGCGCGGCGGTGGAGGAGAGCCGAAAGTGGAGGGCTGTTCCCATTGCATGACATTAGAGTAGGGCCTCATCTCCAGAATGAAGAGGTCGTTCAGATATCTAACCGATACAACATTTACCACTACTGTTCTCAGGTTCTCAGCTGATCCTAGCAAACCTTGGAATGTTGTTCTTCGGGTCATCGCTATCATTGGCCAGACCGCCGAACAAGAAGACGCGATTACCGATCAGAGTGAAGGAGTGGCCAAGTCGTGGACAGGGAAAGTTGCCGCCATTCTTGGGCGGCCTAGGCTTCAGTCTTTTCCACTCCCATCGACTGGCTTGCAATTCGAACAACTCGTTTGAGTACTTCCCGTATTCAACCATTCCTCCAAAGACCAGAAGTCGGGTGCCGTCGCAGACGAAGCCATAGGCGGCACAACCCGGGGGTATATCGCCCTTGACTTGCGGTATAAACCATTGACTGGTGGCTGAAAGGCAAGTGAATGCCGGTTACGAGTGGTCTGTGTTTGGCTTAATTGGCCCATTCATGTGTAAGGCATGTACCTGATGTACCTTGCCCATCTGCTCAATCTATATTAATTAGTCCCTAATTAGTTAATTATCAACTTTTTGCGAACGTTTTTTCTTTAAGGTATAAAACTTTTTGTTTCATTCAATTTAAAATTCAATGACAATGACAGTGATGTTGGGTCTTAGCTAGGAGTCACCTAGCTGGTGGCGGGAGGTCTGGCAGGGGCTGGTCTGGGTCAGGGGGTGCTCGGGCACAGGTGGTGTGCGCGGCTAATGTTACGGTGAGGGCGAGTGCCGGCAGTGAAGAGCTGCCAATATCGAGGTCTGAGTGTTCCTGACTGCGAGTGATGTCCGCTTTGGGCGCTTTGTATGGCTATATCTCTATATATGATATATCTATGTCTATGAGTGACTGCATATATACCGACATTTGTATACAAATAATAATAAAACACATCAATGGCTGGACTGCAGCCAAACCGATGGCACTCACAAGTGTTGAAGACATGCAGTTCGTCGACAATGCCTTCGTTGCCGCCGCCGAAGATTATCATCAAGTCCTTGATGGCCACGGCTCGGTGGCCGTGACGCGGTCGCGGCGCCGGTCCCGATGTGGAGTGCACTTTACGCCACTTCATTATGGGAGCAGACATTGTGAACAGGACTACACAGCGCTCACTGCCCACCACCGGCACCACTGTCGCCACCACCACAGCCTCATTGGACCAATCAGACAGCGCACAGCACACCCACTCCTCCACCACTGCACCACATGTCCACACAGTACGTCCAACTTGCACATTGCCTTGCTCATTGCGGTTCTTCACATGAGCTTCCAATAGCTCTAATATATCGATAACTAATTGAAATCTTGGCGGACATCGCGATCACAATCTGTTGGCCAATAGTAGCACACAATCAATGGACAGTCCATCGCAGGGCTGGACTGGACGGCCATCGGTCGGCAAATGAGATTAAAAATTAATTTATTGTTGAATATCGATAAATCATTTGATTATCTTTTGTTCAAAGCATTGATTTGTCGTAAAACATAAATAGATTTCTCTTTAGTGTTCAATAAATATTTGTTTTGATAGTAAACAACAATAATTGCAGTCAATCGTAATTACAGTCTTCGATAATACTTATAATTATTAATATAATTATATTCAATATGTCCTTAAATTAAATCAAATTTGAGTTCAGATGTCAAACACTCAACCCGTAAGACATCGAGTCTTTGGTCAATCACTTTCAGTCACTTTGTTTTGAAGTACTCATTCATCGGAACAGCACTGACTCGGGATCCAAGTCTTCGAGCTCTTTCTGGTGTAACAGAATGTCCTTTTTGGTGATTAAGCCCAACAGACGTCTGTAAACAAACGAATCGCTCGATTAGTCCATTGCAGTGAATTGCATGATCAGTGGTAATACCCGTTATGAGTGACGAGCACTTGTCTGAGTCCCAACTTTCTGAACATATCGATCACAGTTTCCATCGGCGTCTGGTCTGTGATAGTGATCGGCGCCAAATCGACGACTCGCCTCAGGTTGAGAGGCGGCGGAGTGTTGGCGCCCGGAGAGAGTTGACCGGTGCTGAACACCACTATCGTGTTCTCAAACACTTCGGACGTTCGCTTAGCGTTAGTCAGGGCCAGACTCAGGTCTTTTCGGGACACAAATCCGACTAAATATTGGGATTCGCGGGAAACGACAACTGGAAAGCCGTTATGGTTTGTACTCTTCAGAAGATTATCGATGTCGTCGATAGTCATCGAATCCTGTGTCAGGACAGCCAGCGGTGGTTCGTTCCTCTTTGGCCTCATGGCATCGGCAGCGATGGTCGTGTGCGGGAACTCTTCTTTGTTGTCGAGGAAGGGATACCCATTAAGATCGATGTGTGCATCATAGATGCCTTTCTTGCCCAGGGCGTCGCCCACCCACTTGGCCGCCATAATGGCCGCCATCAATGGCACGATGTAATTGACCGAACCGGTCAGCTCGAACATTATCACCACTAACGACACTGTCATTCGTGTCACGCCTCCCAGTACTGCAGCCGCGCCCACAACAGAGTACAGTCCTAAACGTATTTGAAAAGTTGTTAACAAACTAGTGATTGATTGGACGCGATTGAGACATACCTGGACTCATGCAGCTCTCGCCAGAGTTACTGCAAGCATCTTGGAAGAACCACCACTTGGGGTAGTTGTAAGCAATTTGTTCCATTGTTATGCCGACAATGCGGCCAATGATGGCGCCCATCGCCAGAGAGGGAATGAAGAGACCGGCCGGCACTTTGATGCCGAACGTGAAGATAGTTATCACCAATTTGAAGATGAGGGCCAAAATGAGAAGACCCAGCGACTTGTAGACGCCAGGGCCGGCCTGTGCTATCTGAACGTGTTCGTTGACGTTTGTGAAGTTGCGGTAATAGTCGCAGAGAGGGGTCTCGTCGGCGATACCGCACGGACTGAACAGCATTTTTATCAGGTCTGAGGAGTTCATCCGAGTGTACGGGTTGGGGAAGGCGACCACTGCGGTCACCAGAGTGACGGACAGCACTTCCCAGATGGGGAACTGACCCAATTGGGAGAACTTTCTGTGTTGACACCACCGGAGGTTGGCTTTTATGAATATGTTTCCAATGAGACCACCGAACACACCCAGCATTATGAATGGAACTAGCTCGAAGAGAATCCACGGCCGCGTGTAGTCGATGTAAAACATCACCAAATGTTCGGTACCTTAAGAGCCAAAGAGTTGTGTTTAGAGATTTAGGGATCGAAATCACTCTTTATTGCAGATGACATACCAAACGGATTGATAGACCGAAGAACGAAAGCGGCGACTAATGCACAGAAGAAGCTTCGCCAGAGAGTCTTGAGCGGGAAATAGTAGGAGACTTCTTCGAGTGAGAAGAGCACACCACCGATGGGTGCGCCGAAAGCCACCGATACTCCGGCTGCAGAGGCGGCCGACAGTATCTCACGTTTTTTGGCCTCATTTTTGCCATATTTTGGGAACAAATAACTGAAAATATTGCCGATGCAGCAAGCACAATGGACTAGTGGGCCCTCTTTGCCGAGGGACAGACCGGCGGCCACAGTCAACATCATACCTGTTGGCCGGAGAATCAGTTTAGCAATGAGCCGATGGATAGTCTGTTGGTTGGACTCACCCAACGATTTGATAGTTAGCGTCCATTTGCCTAAATATCCTCTTATTATGAATCCCGAGAGTATTGTCTTGATTTCGGGTATTCCCGAACCGCAAGCGTACGGCGCGAACGTACGGACAAAGCAAGCGGCCACCAGAGCGAAGAAGAATGACCACAAAATGTAGAAGAAGTACGAGACTATATACGAGCCGACTAGCGCCGACTTTTCGTTCAGACCGATCAGTTCCGGCCAAGTCTTCCATTGCTCGCAGTGATCGGTCCATATCGTGCCTAAGACACAGACATTTAGTTGTAAATTCATGGCGTAATCGATGCGAGACCTTCGAGTTCGGTGTCATTTGACGACCAGCAGCACTGTTCCCGATTGAGATAGAAGGCCTGCGGGCAGAGGCCGTCTTTCAGGTCCTTCATCCATCCGGCGCCGATGTCGATGACGCCGGCGACCACACCGGTGAGGATTCCGACGAGAAGAACGCAGAGCCAACCGCTGCAGGCGTCGTGGACCGACTTGACCAGGTCGAGGTACGAGTTCTCCTTGCGCTTGACGATGAAGCGGTGGCGCATGCGGTCTCTGGCGATGTCCCGCTGCCAGTCGATGGTATGGAAGTCTTCATAGTGGCTCTGGCTGTGGCCGATGTCGTCGCCGATCTCCATATCTTTAAGGCGTTCAGAACTACTGAGTAGTTGAACCGTCTCTTCGCCCATTGGCTGGTCACGTGACCAGTGCTCGTGAACGCCACTGCTCGCCAGCATCTGATCATAAGAGAGGAGAGGAGGAGAGGAGGGGATGACACTCGACAACAGTCAACAACACTCTCTGCTCTCACACCTGTTCACCGACAACGTTACGCGCTTTGGCGGCCGATCTCTTCGCCTGACACTCGGCTGCCATCACTTGTGGCCACACATGTCTCGTTGTCGATCACCTATTAGCACAACTGTTAGCACAATTCACACCAAATCAGATCAGTTTAGTCGATGTCCACTGAGAGTCAGTTCAGTCCACTATTATCTATGAGCACAACGACAGTCTGCGAAGTCTTGTTTTTGCCGATTGTCTCCAAAGTTATCTAATCAGCCAAGAAGTGAAGCTAAAGAAGCAAACATTTCTATGGATGAGTCGACAAACAAAAGACGAAGAAAGGATCCAGGCAACATTATCTCTTATCTAACCAGTTTTCAGTTTTATTCCAATACATGTCTCCACTCTATTATCTCTAAGCCCTTCCCTTCCCTTCCAGTTCTCGACTTTAGTCTGGGTGCTATTGGTTAACGAAATTATGGATTCGGGTTCACCAATAAGTCTAATTTGGTGACAGGTCGTTAAGTTATGATTTATTAGAACATAAATTAATTTTCTGTTCGAAAGTTCTGAAAGTTTGTTAGAAGTTTGACAATTGTCTGGGTAGTAGTGGTGAGCCTTGACTGAACCAAATCGATATATTAGTCAATTAAGTGAAGCGATTAATTTCTGTGCTAATTGGCATCAATCGAGTCGATCGAGTGCTCGAATTGTAATTGTAATTCAATTAACTATTTATAAGTCAATCACATGACGTCTTGAGCGCATCGATCGATAAGCAAGTCATCGCCTAAACACCGATCATCTGATTATCTCCGATCGATTAGAACTCCACTGAAGACCTATTTTTCTCTTTGATTGCTAACCCATACAACACTTATCTGACCTTTGCATAGACAAAACAAGGCCCATGATCTTTTCATCGTCGTCTTGGCTGACGGCACAGACTGATTGGCCCGATGTTTGCAATTGGACACCATCTGAAATCATCTAGATACATCTCTAGCGTTGGTGTTATTGGCGTCAAGTTATTTGCTGAGAATTAGATCGAGATAGTTGTCCCAATGCGAGATATGACAAGTGAGATAGCTCATTTGAGGGATTAGTGGCTTTGTGGTGCTGACAGATAGTGGGGCACAGCATAGGTTGAGCTCGTCTTCCAATTTGTTTCTGTTTTCACTCATAATGACTACATTTTTCAGACATATATCAAATATCAATTAATGTTTATTCAAAACAGAACTTAATATCAAAATTAGTTGAAAGGAAATCCGTCTTTTCGAATCCTTGGAAAATTCCAGCTTGTTGCAATTTGAGATAAGGCACTTGAATATAATCAATTCTAATGAGTCATTAAGTCTTAATTGTGGGAAAATTGAAGCCGATGAGGAAAGAAACTCGATCATTAAACTAATTAGATGGACTCGAGCATCAGGTCGGAGGAGTCGGTCGATTCCCGGGTGGCCCGACTCGACTGGTTTAACGGCACCAATCGATCGATCGGACAGACACTCGTCGTAACGAGAATTGATGTTCGCGTTGGCTCTCATTCTCTGTTCACAGTTCTGTTCACTAAGTTGTCGACCAAAATATATAAAAAAGAGGTTTTCATTAAATTTAATTATTAATTGCATGAAAGGCGACAAAAGGAGTGTTTGAATCGATTCCAAGTTTTCAAGAATTTATAGAATACACGGAACAGGCATTAGAGTGTAGTATAAAGTGTTTTACGGATTATTTGTTATCAGACTTTGGAATTGTGTTATAAATTATGTCAAATACTCCGAAGACTATAGCAATAACTGTTCGGTTGGAATGAAAAACAATAGCGAACTAAAGGCACTAACAATGAGCGTAACGTAACATTCAATTGTGTTCATCAAACCTGAGTCTGACCGGCATTTCAATGGTCTGCTCCCGAGTGTGAGCTCTCGGACAAACTCAAACTAATTGCACGGTAGTTGCATTCATTGTACACTTGTATGGCTGCTATTGTAACTAGTAAAGCATTCATGAGCTACAAAGCCCAAGCAAATTGCGGAGATTGTTGAGTAACTGTGATTTGTGTGTTCACAAGTCTAATCTTGGCACTATAACAATTTTTTATTTGTTTCCAACTTTCCTATTGCGAATGAGCAAGGTAGTCATCTAATATTATGCTCAGCTTCTGATAACATGAGACCATATTGCAGGAAAATCACTGGAATTAATGAGGAAAATGGATATTGTAATAAATTCAGCAATTAATTAGCTTATAATTGCAAGAACCTGTTTGTACGTCAGCTATATAGACCTGTAATCTGGCCGATTGGTCTTGATCACAGCACCGGATTATTCATTTAGCATGCTAGTTCTGTGCTAAGCCAATGCCAAGCAAGTAATGCCATTGTAAGCCAACTCAACTCTATTATTGTTATTTTTGGTGTTCGGGTCGGGAATAGAGCTACAAATTGAAACCTTTCTCTCTTCTGGTGTGCAAAATAGTTAATTGAGTGCATCGTTAATATCGTTAATTATAAATTAGATTAAAGTGTTTGCAGAACAGAGTGTTTGTGACTCGACGTCGAGTCTAACGTTTTCTTTCTGCGAGTAATTCCTGTGTTTTCTCTTCTAATCTTCAATCTGTTTGAGAGTCGCCGTCCAAACCATCCGAACCGACGGTTTAGTGTCAGACAAATGTTTGGCTGACTTTCAGTGCGTTTGAAGTCGAAGTCGTTTGAAGACATCGTTTGCACTGTTTATGTAGAAAAGTCGTGTTATTCTGGTGTAAACACTCTATGCGAAAAAGAACTGGGCTCTTGTCGAACGGCTGACTGAATGGCCTGGAGGTCTGTTCTTGAAAATTAGCACAAATTTTTATAAGCGATTTAACTTTTAGTGAGAGGTCTGGCAATCGTCGCGAACGTAACGCCAAACCAATGAATTGCTTAATAGTTGCGCTCAAATACTCTTCAGTGCTCACAACTCAGTCGGGTTTGGAGTGGCTTTCAGATTGAGCTCGAGCTTAATTCACATATAGTTTGCTTGAGTGAAGATAAACACGTAATAAATCGTATTATCAATGATAAGAGGAATACTTTTTTTAGGCAAACATTCTCTGCGGAGAATCGCTATTAATATTTGTATAGCGATTGAGTGAATCAGTTCTGCTCTTCTCAGCACTCGTTCAGAGCTCTTCAGTGACCGCAATGAGTGCCAACACGAGGAACGAGGTCTTCAACTCGAAGCGACTCAGCCTCGACATCAGCACTGCTCACCTGAACAGTTTCACTTTGAAGCCAATTCGCCAAGATGACAATAAGAGCCAGATATGTGTCACTTTCAACAAATCACTCGTCAATGCTATCAGTTTTTACGTCAGTTATCGCCGCAAAGGATCTGACAAATGGATTAACACTTCGGCCGAAAAGAATTTAAATGTAATTAACGTCAAGAATGTCGAGCCAGGAGTGTATGAGGTGAGGGTCGTCGCAGTCACTTCCAAGCAGCAGACGCCCAGTCAGGCCAAACTGGTCGAGGTTAGGGAGGCTGTGGATAGTGCCGGGAAAGTGAAAAGTGCTAACAACCAGACGAACCAGAAGAAAGTGTCGCAAACTATTCACACGATTGCCAACAATTTGGCCGACGATATCATCGCCGAAGTCTACTTCGTTCTGTCTCACCCGGACTTGAGCGACCAGGAGAGGCGAACAGCAGCAGCAAGCTCATCTTACTACGAAGGCCAGAGCGATTGATCCACTAATTTATTGATGACCAAGGCCACAATTCAATTAAAACCAGTGAACATTCATCTGAAGAGAGAATCCTTTTCAATGCAGAGATGATTGCAATCTGTTTGAGAGGCCATCAAAGACTCAATCGAGTAGTGAATAAATTATTGAATTCTTTGCCCAAAAGAGTCATTCAATTGTTTGTTATTCCGCTCTATCATCACATCTTTCAAGACTTGGCGTTCCGTTCATCACATATTAAATTGATTGCATTCAACGAATTGTTTGACTTATTGTGTTCGCACACTCGCAATGAGTTAACGGTATTTCAATATCCCTAAGGGTTGACCCAAATATCGCAATAATAGGCTTATGGTTGGCGACAAGTGATCACCAAATTATGCAGTGATCGCACCCAAGAAGCACTTCCACCACCACATTAACCAACGACAACAAAGTGATCCTAAATTACTTAGTGTGCAAATGTGTCATCATGGCCAATTGTGGCCACTTGCAGCCTTAATGTGCGTGTTGCAAGCTCATCGGTCCACCACTACCTTGGATAGCCCAACGAGGAATGTTATTTTGAAGTCAAGTCATTTGGTTTTTGCAAAATAAAAAGCATTGAATTTAATTATCATTAATTGAAGACTTGATTTAAGGCTAATATTAATTAATCTTTTGCTCGCAATCCTATCGATTGGTCCCGAAGTGAAGACTCAGGTCGGCGTCAAAGCCATTAATAATCGGAATTAACGCCAAGTCTTGTGATTCTTAAGCCGCCTCTTATTTATAGGAACTGTTTGTGGCGTTAATTCATTTCATGTAATATTCATTCATTGAAATTATCACAAAAATTATGAATTCATTAAATCTGACGACAAATTATTTTCGCAATAAAGCCATTGAATTGAGTGACAGACTCAAGGATGTTAGATTAGCCTATGTTACTGGGTCATTTCTCGATTTTATTGAGTTATCTAGCTGCATTACTCGTCGAATAGATAACACAATATAAATATTCAATTTAATTGGAGGAAAATTAAGGACTCGACTCGTTGTTGACACTAAGTAATGAACATTAGATAGATGACCAAGCTCATCGCCGTCAGCCACTCGCCAAATGACTTTGCGACCAATTACCGAGTCATCTGTTTCTGTAAGTGAGCTCTCATTAGCTTTCGAGTGCTGTCTTTGCGGCCATTCTTCTCATTCTTGCCGTCAAACGACTTCTTTTGTCTCTATTTAAGTGAATTATTGGTTCAGTCGGTCAACAGATGTACTCTCAGTATTCTCTTCATTAGATTATCAATGATTAACATATTGTAAATTATTCTCACAAAACAGACTCAACTATCAAATTGAATGCAATAAATAATTGTCAATTAGTTTCGTTGTATGCAATGGTAATGTCGAGCGCTTGCAAACCATCCATACCTTCCAAACGCCTATACCTTGTTATTTAACTAATGTTCTAATAAAGTGTTTTAGTGTTAGTGTTCGTGACTTTAATTCAATGATTCAAAGAATAAAAATTTTATTACTTTCTCTGTGAATATCATTATGTGTTCTATCGTTGAGTTAAACATAGATTAACGCCTAATATCTAAACTATTCTATCGTTTTGTACACACATTGCGATGACTTTCCTCTTATTTACGAACTCTTCCATTCGATAACCAAGGCAAGTGTAGGCAAGTCGAGGCTAGTCGAGGCAAATCGAGCCACAAAATGACATTTTTCACTCAGTTTTTGTCCGAACCATCGGTTAACTCAATTGTGATCGGCGTTGAATCACAACATTCAATGCTATCGCAAATGAAGAGTTAATCTCCGATCGTATAGTCGACTAATTGTTGGATTCGTTTCCTTTAATTCGATAAATAAGTCAAAAATGTTTTCATTATTAAAAAGAAAAGTCTTTGAGACGAGTCTCACAAAGAGGTCTGAAGTGGTGTTGAGCTCAGTCTCTGGAATAACTTCTTCGAGTAGTGTTCGGACGACGAGTCCTAGTCTTTGGATAATATGAACCAAACATATGACCCAAAAGTGATCGAAAGTGAACTCAATATTAGTCAACAATTGAATTGGATTTTAGACAATATCTATCAGAACTATAAACACGGCTTCAATACACTGAAAGAGGTGTTACTCCTCGTCAAGAATGGCCACAATCTGTACGACGAGTATCAGATCGATCACTACAATAGTGTCGTCGATTCGGTCGAGAAGAATATTGCCCTCTGGGAGAACCAATACGGTATGGAATGCCTTGATTAGAGTTTGCCTATGATTTATGTGCCGACAAATCTTCCATTCGTTCGTCAATCGGTGTATGAAAGTCAGGCTCTTTTCAGTGTCATATCAGTCGATTCTGATGTGCGAAACTCGATTTGCTTGATGATTGTGCAGGGATTGCACGACAGAGTCACGCATTGGATGTGCATTCATGCAAACGATCAGTCAAATCGTGTTTTGCTCTTTCGGTTAAATAAATAGTTTGCAAATGAATTAATAAAATGATTCATCCATTAATCAAAATATCTTGTATTTCGAGACGAAAATAAAATTCTTGTATTTATTTGTACGACAGTTAAGCAAATCAATTAAAACAAACAATAAGTGCCAAGAATTCGAAACATTAGGGAACATAAGGTTTGCTTCTAATTGTGAGTCTATATTGGATTCCGTGAGATATCGCAGAATATTCTTTATGATAATTGCATTATTGTATGCGTTATCTAAGCTATCGATCAAATGCCTGGACAGACAGCAATGATTTTAGCAGATGAGCTAGACTAATTATCGCATGGGCTGACCCAAATGCTGATCACCTTGCTCTATCATGCACTCCAGGAGTCTGATTAAATCAAATGTTTTGCTTACGTTTCTCAACATTTGACAGAACTGTTTGACGTAAGGAATAAGAATATCGAAAACGCGACCCACAATCAGAAGGAAGTGATTGAAGCGATCGATTACGAGAAGCAGATAATTGACCAAAACCTTGACGTCAAGCCATACATGACTAGTGAGTCTTCAGAGACCTGTCAACAGTTGCAGCAGAGCTTCACTGCCAACCACTGCCAGACCGACACTGCCTTCGACAATGACTGGTACAACGCAGAAGATATCTATTACCTGAAGTCGCTGGACGTCATGACGCCGACGTCGATGGACCAGATCATCAGTTCGACCATCAGGGATGAGATGATCGACAGTGGCTTCGAAGAGAGTCCCCTCTCAATGAACAATTGCGATGAAATCAATAGCTTTATGTTAACCAATCTGTGCAATGAGTTGGACACTAAGGAAGAGCTCGACCAGAGCTACGGCTCCATCTCCAGCGACAGCTACGACAAGATCGAGACAAAGCTCTGTGCGGCCAACAATGGTATCTAAACTTTGCCGACTAAGACAATCACAATCACAAAACACACATAGAGACTAAGAATTAGACACTTTAGTTGAGTTGAGATTAATAATGGTTTTCAATCCGAAAACAGTTAGTCTGAAGAAGAGACAGAACTTTATCCGCAAAACACGACAAGTGGACACAAGAATCTGGTATAAGTGCGGTTGGGATGGATGTAGTTTCGGCAGCTTTTACAACGGGGTGGTCAAGAGACACAGCTACAAGAAGCACTCGGGCAAGATCAAGATCGACAAGTCCAACAACAACGCCATGCACAGGTTCAAGTGCGACTGGCCCGGCTGCGAAGTGTCCTTGGTCGCCTACCACAAGCTGGTCGAGCACAAGAGGAAGCATACCGGGGAGAAGCCGTTCAAATGCAAGTGGAGAGCTTGCAATTACGCCACCGCTCGGCTCTACTCAATGATAATCCACGAACGGACTCATAAACTCGATCAGAATCTGACTCTAGATTTCAATAACGAATGATTAGTTGGTCTCAAGTGCTCTCTTTGATCGACATCTAGTTCATCTCTAGTTGTTCTAACAAATGCTCTTATTTATTGCTCGTTCCGATGAGTTGATTAATTGCTCCAAATGTATTTGACTCATTTATTCCATTTTGTATGCTCATTTTTAAATTGTTTATCAAATGTTCTTGGTATTTTCCAATAAACTTGATGACACAATCGACACTCATGCCAAATTTCCGATTGAATTTGCTTGTTGACCAAACAAAGTTGAATCAAAGTTGAGTTTTGTGCTGCATTTAGTAATGATGACACAATTTTGCCATGGTCAATCAGCGCAACTCATCAGATGTATATATATCACGAGTCGTAGTGGTTTAGTCTTCAGTGAAACCTTGTATTACATCGACACTACTTCTCGTTTTGATTCGAAACTATCTAAAGTTATATTGATTTGATTAGCAAATTAAGATCAGTAGACATGCCTTATCCGAAAGCTAACAACAAAAAGAAAGACAAACTGTTGTCTTCATCACCGAAGTCTTCTTCGACTGACAAAGGAATGAAATTTTCCGATTACGTCAAAACACTCGAAGAGCTGCCGATATTGGATAAGAGACTCCACGAACTGATCACAGAGCCGGACATTCACGTGTTGTTTCGGATATATGACGAGCGGTTCTTTGATGGGATGCTCGCTCACCATCAGGTCGATGTCAATTGGAGCGATCGACTCACCGCTACTGCCGGACAGTGTAACGACGAGACCGAGTAAGACATTGTTTGATAGTCCGAATATTATTAGATACGATTGTTATTTATATGCTTAGCGTCCGTCCGATCACAATCAGTCTGTCCAGAAAACTATTGAAAGGAGAGTCGAAGCTCGAAATGGTTGATACACTGATCCACGAGATGGTTCACGCGTGGACTGATATCCGGGAAATGTACGGTTGTGAGTGTCTTGTTAGTTCACTAATTGATTTATATTGAACTGTTGTTTGCAAATCTATTTAAGCCGCGTCCGACAACCATGGACCTGTTTTTCGTGGCAAGTGCCAAGAAATCTATGAACAAACGGGCCTTAGGATCCAAGTTTGTCACAATTTTGGAAAGTATGACGAAAAACATTACGCAAAGGCCCTCAAGAAAGAAAGAGAGGTAATAACCAAAGATTGGCTAAAGAAGACCGAGAAAGAGGTCGAAGAATTGGGCAATTCTTTCCAGGAGATCTCGATCAAAGACAAGGACGCGGACAGAAAGGCCTCGCCGACCAAAGAAGAGTGAAATAGAAGCAAATGAACACGAATTGACTATAGAAACGATTGATTATACAATTGATTTATTAGATTAAACTATATTTGAAATATATGTCACATTATTTATAATACAATAGTTTCCAAGTCGTGATACCACTCGACAGTCACAATCACTCGTCATTCATAGCCCTTAAGATGAGATCTCTCCTAAACTCGTCATATCTTTTCTTAACCGCAGTGGTCAGTCGTCTGGTGTCAGGAACGACATAACCGGGCGCTAAAAGTCTGAGCATTTCTTGGAAGCCCTTGCCTTCGACGACACATATCGGACGACAGTCTTTGACCAACCAATTGACGATCGCTTGCGTGATCTCATCGGACGAGTTGTGAGAGTCGGACAGAGACGAGGATGAGTTGAATGTGGTGTGAATGTGCTGTGACTTATTGGTGGGCTTCGAGGACAGTATGGCACCGGTCTGTGGCTCGTCGTCGAAGAGACTGTCGTTGTGGGACGAGTAGGTGATGGCCCGCACTATCAGAGGACCAGATGGAGAGTCCAACACATCTGACTTGCGTTTGGTTAGCTTTTTACCAGTTCTTGGTGTCCGGTTAGTGGGCGCCAACTTCTGTGGCTGCGCCTCGGGATGCATGGCCTTCAGGTGAGTGAACAGGTTTGTCGTGTTGCCCGAGTAGGCCAGTGTCGAGGCACAGATCTTGCAGATGGCCTTCTTCTTGTCCTGGATCTCGCCATCGTCGTCGGCGATGAAGCCGAAGTACGACCAGACCTCAGACCTGGCGTGTGGTAGGGGTACGACCTGTGCGACCAGTAAGGGGTAAGCGGGACACAGACGAGACCGTCGATGACATACCTTAACAATCTTGACGTTCTGCGAGTGGCCAACGCCGTCATCGCCGATGATCTGCTGACTGTCGGCGTCATCGTTGCTGCAGTCGCCCGAACTGGTGATGAGGTTCGGCACTACAGTCGACAACTGGTTGGACTCGAGTCCGCAGACATTGGCTGTAAATGACAATCAAAAAGACAATTTAAATGTTTTGACACAAACATCAATACACATATGATATCGCAATCGATGTCATACCGGCATCGGTGGCATCGGTCTCGCTATCGGCCTCTTCGTTGTCGGTCAGAGCCATGCCGTCCGAGTGCTTGTGGTCCTCCTCGTCCATCATCTCTTCGCTGTTGTCCTCCATTTCCATCATTGGTAACGGGAATCCAATTTATGGACAATTAAACGCCGAATAAAAAAAGTTATCAATAAATCGATTCAATGATCGACCGATCGGTTTTGTATCAATCGATATGAGCCTCGAATCGCGAATCGGTTCCCAACAGACAATCGATTCGTCCAATTGAGGCCTTTGTGCCATCACTTGAGGAATGCACACAAAGTACGTGCCCATCGCTGCCGACCGCTTGTTAGCCAGGAAGTGAGGCTTCGGCCGAATTGTGAGAGGACTGGACATCATCTGACAAGTGGTTAGACCCTTCCCGACGGTCGGTATTGATATCAGTGGTCAGGTTTGCCGGCGCGAGAGTTGGAGTGATTTGCCGCTCGACAATCCAATTGAGAGCTTACTGTTGTTGACTTGTCTGGTGTTGAGTGCATAGCAATGGTCCACAAGTGGCGAAGAGTGGATACAAACGGTACAAATGTATGCAATGTTTTGTTGAATGTTTGACGGAAGCGACTGCCAGTGCCAGACCTGTCGGGCGACAAGTGTTTTGACAGCCGTTGTCTTTGGCGTCAAATATGTCGGAACAGTTTGAATCAAATCGTTTTTAAATGTTTTGTTTTTGTTTATCTCATCAGTGATTCCAATAATATTCGAGTGAAGTCGATGTTTGCCATTTGTTCCCATTGATGGAAGCCATCGATCGGTCCGACGAGTGCTCCAAATGAGCGATAATCTGTTGAAAAGTGTCGACAAATTGTTTGTTTATCTCAAGAAGTGATTAGCAGTTAAGCCGACGATGAGTTTGGCCGACAATCAAACCGATCATTGATTGACTGATTGCCGAATCAAGTGATGCCTTATTTGAGTCAAGCCATTGGTCGGCTCATCGATTCGCTCAGAGGTGAGTCCCAGGCCTTGTCAACGAGCCAAACCAACCTTGGCATTCAACATGTTAATCGTGCTGATTGTGCTGATTGTGCATGCTGATCATGCTAATCGTGGCCAATTACCAGTTTGTTAATTGCCGTACAGTTGGCGTCAGTTGTCGGCCGACTGTCGGCCCCAAAAACAATTGCTTTTCTGTCATTTGTTTTCAATTTCAGACTTCGATTGTTTTCTCATTAAATTATTTTGTTTTGCTTTTTGTCGGCAAAAAAATGTCTATTCGGAAAAATAACGCCATTTCTCATCACAACCGGTAAAACAGTACAACAGTTGTGGCCTCACCTCAAAGTCGGCCACATTTGCCATCAGTTTATCTATTTTTGTGCTAAACTCAAGCGTTTTATGAATTTTTTGGCCATTAGTTCAGAGCTTGAGATACACTGGAGATATGTCTCGGATTCGCCACAAACTAGTCGTTAATCAAACAATTTTTTTCTTCTTATATATTCCGTTACAATATTTGCTGCGATTTATCTCAAATATATTCAAAGCCTTATCAAAAGAGTTTTTTCTATTCGTATTTTGTTTTATCATTCAATTTGCAAACGACTGCAATGAAGCGAATATTTGTTTTTCAATCTAATAATGTTATAAATTATACGAAAAACTACTTTTTCTGTAGTCTTTTCATTAAAATTAATGCTAAAGAGTCTCTGAGCTCTGGATAGAGTCGGGAATTGTCTGACGAATGTCATTATTTAATTAAGTTATTATTAATAATTAAAGTAATTAACTGTTGACTTCATCCCATCGCACGACTCACAGCCTTAATACTAGTCTATTATCTGCTGAGAGAATGTCTTTTCGTCGCTAACTATATCTTAGACTTTAATTCCAGAGACAATCACTTCTTAGCTGTGTATGTGACGTAACCTCAGCTTAAGGTTCATTACAAGAGCTTTTGTGAGCCGAAGTCGAAGGATATCTTTTCTCTCACTGTTCGCAACAATTTTATGCATTTTTCCGCTTTTCTTATGTATAAAAATAACTCTTTTCTCCAATTTTTCATGACTTTCGTCAAAAGAGAATATTTTGTTGGTTTGGCTTCAATTCTTAACAAAACATCACTTCAGAACCGACTCCGAAATGAGTAATCAATTAAATGAGTAATTCTCGAGGTATTTATCTTTTGAGTTGTGCGGCCTTTTCGTTCCGCCACTCCATCAATGAAGAGGTGAATCACGAGTGGAGTGGTCTGTATGTGACGGCAATCCAAACAAATGCTAATGTGTTTTGATGCAGAGCTCGCATCCAAATGTCCGAATCGAGTCCATTGTTGCCGCAAATTGTCTGTTGCGTTGACCCAAACGGCCACCGATTCAATGATCTCACCCTTCATTGCAATTATCTAATGACCTGACGTCTAATCTAACGCTCATTTCCTGACGTCTAACTAGTGTTCAGTGTTTAGTTGTTTTTGTCTGATAGATGTGTTCTATTCTCTTCACTTCACTATTGTGTCCCGTCTTTTGTTTTTCCGTTTAGCCATTCAAACACTTTTTCATTCATCAGTGGATGAGATGTGGAATGAGATGAGCGGCTGATTAGCCAATGGGTGAAGAGGTGATCGATGATCAGGTTCAATGTTTATGCGTATCATAAAGAGCTATTTGTCTGGCTGTGGCGCTATCGTTCAGCTCTGACATATTTAATGCCGATTGATTGACATGGCTGATTGTCTAGTTCATAGATCCAATTTCCGTTTGTTTAGGTTTCGCTCGCTTTCGCTGATCTCTATAAAAGTTAATCGCATTTATCAGTCAAACACTGCACTCAAACATTGCTAATTAGAACCGATTTCGACACCATTTAGTGGCTGTTAACTGTTAACCAGTGTTTAAATCACTTGATTAAGTCATTAAATTTGGTTTTGTTTTAAATCAAATTTGCAATTCTTATGCCGTTTCTCGGCTAAGGTATCGAATAATTTGTTTTTCAAATCAGTTTCTTATTGTGAAAAGTGAGGAAAGTCTCGTAAATTCTTGTGAATAATAACTTGTATTTCAATAATATTTTTGAGGCATTCAAATGGTTTTTACTTTCGTATCATATGATTAGACCGAAAGACAAATAAAATGAGACTTAATTTAATGTTATCTCAGAACTAAATCAAAGTATTTATTGTTTTCATTACTTGTGCGCTAACATTGTGTGAATTTTTGAGGTTTGGTTCCGAACAATGATTTTCTGAACGATTGCTCAGTCGAGTGAACAAAAATCATATTCCAAGAGCAGTATATCAAAAGACCTAAAGCTCTAACCATTTGTTTCTCTAAGCCTTTAAATAACTTTCGCATCGATTATATAAACTAAGAGAAGAGTTTAGTTGAGAATTGTTTATTTGTTTTATAACCAGTGATGTTGTGATCCCTCCCAATGACTGTCAAACGTATCATTCAGTCTATTATTACTTCTCAGCCATTGCTCTGACGGCTTGTCTAATAATTTTTTCCTTCCGTTCCGTTCCCTTCAGAACTAAGTATTGGTCGCAATGCAAGAAACGGTGTCATCGCAAGTGTCTGATCCGTCTAAAGTCCAACTCCAGCCACAGCTAGAGCTGGACAGTGAGACCGACATTCAGAACAATGACTCCAACCATCAGATCTATCAGAACGAGACCGACTTTCCCGCCTACCAGTCGGGCCAACACTGGTCTCAGTCGCTGTTCAGCTACGAGAACATAGCTGTCAGCGACTGGTCGTTAGGCGGCGGCTCAGACTATGGCCAACTGCCGTACTTCATCGACTCGGGCGACATCATCATCGAGATGGACGGCATCAAAGTGGCAGGGTTCACTCGCCAGGATGTCTGCGATATAGTCAACTCGAAGCCCAGCCATTCGGTCAAATCGGTTCAGGCGTCAGGTGCTTACGGGCTTCCCGTAGAGCTCAGGGAATACCTGTCGCGGCGGTTCGCGCGCGGGACCATTGACCACGACTTGCAGGCGACCATCAGAGACAATGTGTATATGCGAACCATCCCCTGCACGACAAGACCCGCGCGAAGCAACGAAACCGATGGCGTCGACTACAAGTTCGTCACCAAAGAGCAGTTCATCGAAATGGATCGCTCGGGCCTTCTGCTCGAGTCGGGTGTATATGCGGCTCACTTTTACGGCACACCACTTCCACTCTCAACATTTCCCTCGCAGGACTCGCCCAACAACCCGCCGAACCCACTGCCCAACTACGAACAGGTCTCGATGAACAACTCGAACACCTCACTGGCCTCCAAGCGACGCCGGAACCGCTCCAACATTGCCGCCATCGACGCCTCAACGCTGCCTCACGGCTGGGAACGCATATCAGACGCTCATTACGGCGTCTATTATATCGATCACATCAACAAACGAACACAATATGAGAGGCCCTATGAAACGGAACTAATCAAAGGAGTGTCGGGTTTCGGATTCACTCTCGTCGAGATCGATAAGGGCTTAGTTGTAGTCAAGAGCATAATTCCCGGCGGACCCGCCTTCTCTTCGGGCGTCATACAGCCGGGCGATGTGCTCGTGTCGGTGTCGGGCGTCTCTGTGGCCGGACTCCAGCACTCAGACATCGCCCGACTCTTCGCCACATTCACTGTCGGCGACCGAATCAAACTGACATTTGCGCGCGGATACCAATTGCCGCCCGACCTCAACGACGAAGATGTGGACATTCTGAGTGTGACGCTCACCAAAGGAGTGCAGGGCTTCGGCTTCACTATAAGTGACGCCCACTCCGGGCAGAAGGTTAAGAAGATCTTAGATATCGAGCGCTGCGGTGCTCTAAGACAGGGCGACATTCTTATGTCCATCAATGGCGTAGACTTATCTGATATGTCACACCTGGATGTGGTCGACGCCCTCAAGCAGTGCCCAATTGACGAGTCGGCGGTCCTAATGGTTAAACGCAAGAAGAGATTCCGATCTAAGACGCCAATGGCTCTGCAGAACAATTGGGACAACAATGAGTATTTGCCTCCCGTGAGGAACTGCAAGACACCCAACGCTGAAATGATAGGCAGAACCAGAGATCCAAACGATATGACTGACCATTATATGTCTCAATACATCCCAAACACAAACTATTACACAAACGATAACTTCATTCCTCAGTCGAATAACATTAAGTCCCAATCGGCGCCACTCCTGCCGGCCCTCACCTCACCACTGATGTCACAGACCATCTCTTTAGAGGCCCCACTATTTCATCAGACGTTAGCCAACTCAGAGCTGACCACTGCCAACGAGGACGACTACGAATACTTCAGAGCTTCCCTGACCCGCGCCGAGTCCGGCTTCGGGTTCCGTATAGTGGGCGGTGCCGAAGAGGGCCGCAACGTTGCCATCGGCTCGATAGTGATCGGAGGCGTCGCCCACAGGGATGGCGTTCTGAAGGCGGGCGATGAGATAATATCGATCAACGACAGGAACGTTATGGGCGCCAGTCATCAGGAAGTGGTGCAACTCATGTCACAAACGGGACCAATGGTCTCGATTCTGGTCAGACGGAAGCGCAACTCAGACACATATGATGTGACGCTGTTTCGCGAAGAGCCCGAGGGATTCGGGTTTGTCATCATTTCGTGCGGTGATTGTGCTCTCATCGGTCGCATCATCGAAGGCAGTCCTGCGCACAGGTGTCAGAGGCTGCACATCAGGGACAGGATTATAGCGGTCAACGGCATCGACATCACTCAGCTGACACATCCAGAGATTGTTAACATGATCAAGGAATCCGGTATGAGTTGGTTGTGTTTGTTGGATAGCACCTTGTCATCACTAATGTGATCTTGTCATCACATTCCAGGTGACACTCTTCACTTGCGCATAATTCCTGCCGACTGTTACACCGTTGAACTGATTCGCGGACCAAAAGGCTTCGGCTTCTCGATCAGAGGCGGCGCCGAATTCAATGGAATGCCTCTATTCATACTTCGGATAGCGCCCGACGGACCGGCCTTTTCGCTGCTCAACATCGGCGACGAGATTATTGAGATCAACGGCTACTCGACTGTGGGTCTGACCCACGCGGACGCAGTGAACGCAATCAGTCAGAGCGGACCCGCAGTCAAACTGAAGCTCAGACGGAACTACGTGACGACCGGCAGTTGGGGCCCCAGCATGGCTGGCATGCCGCCCAACGTGGTCGCCATGGAGTGACCGGTGCTGACCAGTGCCCACCAGTGACCAGTGCAGCTCACTTGACCAGACACCTAATATATCACTGACTTAACTAATAATTATATAATAAATAGTTGAATAATAATTGAATTAATTGGACATTACTATAGCGCTCATAGTCTTCACTCTTCGTCTTCGCTCTCGTTATTTATATACCCATTTCGGTGGACAAACCGTTGCGGTATCGCCCGAACCGACGCCAAACACTGCACGAAACCATTTCCTATGAGTCGACTCTTTATAACAATTGTTATTATTATTGAATGTTTCGAAACAAAGTTTTACTTAAAGCCGAAACTCGTTTTTCTATAACGTTTAAAAACTTAAAACACCTTTTTATCGGACTTTTATTGATTACAATTATGAGAAACAAACAAAGTTTTGACTATTATTTTGTTACTCTAATAATGCTATTAATGTCTCTAAATGTCTATAAATAAGAACAAAGTTATCAGAATTATTAATAAATAATAATTGGTTTTCATTTGTAAAATAACACTTTATTTAAGACTATTTTCTGTATTTTCTGAATAAAGTTTATATTTATTGACATTTAAATAGTTGTCTCACCTTGCTCATTGTCTGATGTAACATTGCCAATTATTACCTAGTTAAAATGCACATTTGCCACTCTTGGTCGCTAATCTGAGTAATTTGAGTCTGATTTGTCCATTTGAATGGCGATTAGGAGAGAGGCCGGTATGAAGTTTACTAAGTGCTACTATAATAAGTGCTGATGAAGTGCATCACTACATGATCTGGTTGTTAACCAATGGATTTATCGTATAGTTTGTGACACTTAGTCCCGATAACTAAATCCCAAATCTAAAGTAAAAGTTTACTTCGAGTCCTAACATTAGCCCCTTTGAAGCTCAGCTCACTATTGGATCTGCTAGTTTGTGAACAACTAGCAAGTAAGTAAAGTTTACTTACTAGGTACATAGTAAGTACATGTAGATAAGCTCGATATTTGACATTTGGGTGCGATTAAGAATCGCTATTTGAGCTGCGATTAGCATACAGTTTGACACCAGTTATAGAAATAGTGTTGACGCGATTGCACTGAAATCAATGGACCGAAATTCAAAACAACGACACGTGTCTCGCGTGATAAAGTGTTCTCGGCTCTAATTGGGCCCAATCAGTGACCGTTGTGCGCGAGCGAGGTGAGGTGAGGTGAGCCAGGCCGTTCTCTATCTGTGTCAGTCTTCATTGAGCACTGGTGGCGGCCATTGTTGATTACAATCAGTCAGTAATCAGATTTGACTAATTGACTAATCATGAAGTCGGATGTGTCGCTGGTGTCAGCCCTAACTCAGATGGCCTTCTATCTCATGGTAGCTGTATGTGTCGCTCAGACCCTATACCCAGTGGTCATGATCTTGAATATGTGGATCAGAAGAGCCAACATTTTCTACCATTACTTCCATCGGGTAAGACATATATGACCACTACTACCACTACTCTTCTGCTCTTTGCTAGTTATCTGTTTGATCTCTACTCTGAGGTCATATCAATCAATAGCTTAATTGTTTAGTTCCAAACCCACCACTAATGTCACTCTCGGTGAGCACAGGTCGACGAGAAGAGTGTCCGTCACGGCGGAGAGTTAGTCGCGTCCGTACTTCGCTCGCATGGCGTGGAGAACATCTTCACTCTGTCCGGCGGACACGTCGCTCCGGTTCTGACTGCCTCTGAGAAGTTGGGCATTCGTGTGGTCGACACCAGACATGAGGTGACCGCTGTGTTCGCGGCCGACGCCACCGCCAGAATATCCGGCATTCCGGGTGTTGCGGTCGTGACGGCCGGTCCTGGAGTGACCAACACTGTGACGGCCGTCAAAAATGCACAAATGGCCGAATCGCCGCTCATTCTGTTGGGAGGCGCGGCCGCCTCTCTCCTCAAAGGTCGCGGCGCTCTGCAGGACATCGACCAACTGTATGGTGACATTAGTTATTGCTCTTCTCATCTGCTGATTATACAACATATCGGACATAACTTTCAGATCTCTGTTCAAACCCATCACCAAAATGTGTACCTCTGTTACCAAAGTTCGTGATATCGTTCCTACACTCCGAGAGGCCTTCAAAGTGGCCCAAAGCGGAACTCCCGGACCAGTGTTTGTGGAGCTGCCGATTGATGTTCTATACCCCTATCAGATCATCAAAAAGGAGATAGTGTCCAGTGGTTCCTCGAAGGGTCTGCTCGGCAAAGTGGTCAACTGGTACCTCAACAACTATTTGCAGAATCTGTTCGCCGGTGCTTTCGATCAGGAGTGGCCCACACATCCGGTGCCGGTCGACATTCCGTTCCCGTCCAAAGCTCAAGTGGCCAGTGCTGCAGAAATTCTATCCAAAGCCAAGAAACCTCTAATTATTTTGGGATCGCAGTCAGTGTTGCCGCCGATCGGCGCCGAGAAGTTGAGGGCAGCGGTCGAGGTATGGCTTGTGTTTGACATTTGAGACCAACGGTAACTCAATTTGTTTTGTTTGCAGAGCTTAGGAATTCCCGTTTACTTGGGAGGTATGGCTCGCGGGCTGTTGGGTCGCAATTCGCCGATCAATATGAAACAGTCCAGACGTGAGGCGCTCAGAGACGCCGATGTCGTCATTTTGGGCGGCGGTGTCGCCGACTTCAGACTTGGTTACGGACGGGTGTTCTCCAAGAAATCCAAAGTGATTGCAGTCAACAGAAGCAAAGAGCAGCTCTACAAGAATGCCAAGATGTTCTGGAACCCGGAGCTGGCCGTCCAGGCAGACGCGGCGCAGTTCTTCGTCGAATTAGCCGATAGTTTGAAGGGCTTTAAAGTGGATTCCGAATGGATCAGCACTTTGAGAGCCAGAGAGGACGAGAAGGAGAGCAGCGCCAGAAAGATGGCCGAGAACAACCCTGATGAGCACCTGAACCCGTTGAAGGTGTTGCATGACTTGGAGGACACGATGGACGACAACACTATTATCGTGGCCGACGGCGGCGATTTCGTCGGTTCGGCTGCCTATGTGTTGCGGCCGCGCGGACCACTCCGTTGGCTGGACCCGGGAGCGTTCGGCACTCTGGGCGTGGGCGCCGGGTTCGCGCTCGGAGCCAAACTGGCCAGACCTGACTCGGATGTGATCGTCATCTTTGGCGACGGCTCTCTCGGATACTCGCTCATCGAATTCGATAGCTTTGTCCGCCACAAAGTGAGTGGACATCGAAACTGATTCGCGATCTGTACTAACAATTGTCTGTTCAGTTGCCGATAATGGCAGTGGTGGGCAACGACGCGTGTTGGACACAAATAGCTCGCGAACAGAAGCCAATGCTGGGCTCAGACGTGGCCTGCAATTTGGATTACACTCACTATCACAAAGCCATCGAAGGCCTCGGAGCCAAAGGCTTTGTGTTGGACGCCGAGGACAGGGATAGGATCAAAGAGACCCTCGAGGCAGCAAAGAAGGCGACCCGCGACGGGCAGCCTGTGCTCGTCAACGCACTGATCGGAAAGTCCAAGTTCAGGGACGGAAGTGTTTCGGTGTAGAGCTCTTGTCAACAGATAATAGACGTATTGTTTCGATGCTTTGATTCATTTGACTTAACGACCAATACATGACTGAAAACGTCAATTGAATTCAATCGACGTTTTAGTGATTCTGTTATTTACTCAACGATTCCTCCCTTAAGTTCCCGATTGGTCTTCGTTTACAATTCTAACGTCGAGACCACTGACCAAAGCCAAGGGAAGACATCTTATTAGAGGAAAAGTTACTTCCATTAGATATTAATTCCAAAGTGTTTCAAAGCATTGATTCGTCGATACATTTGTTTTTGAATGCAATAGATTTTGAAGTTTTTTACTAATTATATCTATTTTTATAGATTTTAATACATTTATAAAAAGTTATTGTAATCCTATAAATAAAGAAAATTATTTACATTCGACAAGTCTTGCATTGCATTTGCAAGACTCTTGCAATTCGTAAGTTTTAATTAAAAATTTTATATTATTTGGCATTTATTTTATGTTCAATTTGGCGAACATTCGTCTCATTTGTTTGCGTTTGTTCATCGCTTCCTCTGTGTCCTCGTGAGTCTTCATCACCACATCATAATATTCCTCCGGTGTGTAGACTATCGACTGTTTGAACGCAAAGTCAATCTTCGCCTCTTTGCGGACTCGATCCGCGATTCTCTTGAACTCCTTTTCATCGTTAGCTTTATAATGA
>JAQGBE010000083.1:0-30872 GCA_034698225.1 Scheloribates latipes | reverse complement strand
AATTGTTCGCATTTCTACAATTTGAGTGAAGTCGCACACAAATGATAATTCATTTTCATAGCGCTGTAGTGAATATCAAATGGCATTCGCAACGCCATAATTCAGTGCAAATATCTGATTGATCAATGATGTGATCACTGATCACTGATCTAGCTCTATTTACATGCTTAATTCAATTTTTAAATATAAATGTAAATTTTTCTGCTTT
Source organism: Scheloribates latipes (assembly GCA_034698225.1). Taxonomy (NCBI): domain Eukaryota; kingdom Metazoa; phylum Arthropoda; class Arachnida; order Sarcoptiformes; family Scheloribatidae; genus Scheloribates; species Scheloribates pallidulus. The sequence goes on along the minus strand of JAQGBE010000083.1, from coordinate 30,664 downwards.
TGCCATCACTTTGCTATTGATTTTGTGGCACCATTTCTGGCACTCATTTTTGTGGATCGTTTCAGGAGAGAGAAAAAAGTATTCCTTTTATTGAATTACATTATAAGTGAAATGTGAGGCAACAAAATACATAATTTCTTTTTTAACTCAATTTTGTTCACAAAATTTTTTGACTAAACTTTTCATTCGTCTCTGATTTCTGGTGTTTTCATATTCAGACGCCAACGGAAAGCCATGGAAAACAAAAATTTGTCACAAATTCTAATGCGAAGCAACAAAAAGATGAAAAATAGTTCTCAGCCTTTGTTCCGAAAGCACTTGTATTGGCTTTTGTAGTGTAGGAGAGAGAGAGAGAGAGAGAAATATTATATATATTTTGGATAATGTTTTCAAACAAAACACAAACCGAATAAAAGGCCAGAAATCCTTAGCCGTTATATCAGATGCAAAACTATTTTTTGCCACCGATTGGATCAAAATCTAATATATTTGGTCCCAAACAGCGCACAAATGGAGGAATACTTTTTTGAGTTTCACTTTCGGCTGTTGTGTTGTGTCAGCTCTGGACACACAATATCTGTAAACACAATAAACTAATAGCGAAAGCCATGTATTGTCGCCTTCAAAGCGAATGAAACGCCCGATTGGTTGGACTCCACAAACGATTTCAACGTTTTCCTCAGATATCACACAAATAGTGGACAAAATCAAAGAATAGAATATAATTCGGACAAAACTTTTATTCTCTGTATTCGTGTGTTATATGAAAAGCTATTTAAGAATTCTATGGTTTTTACTCAGAGATAATATTTAGAGACATTTTGATAGCGATTTACGATCCGATAGTTTAGTTGCGATTCTTGTTTTGTTTGGGCTTTAAAACTATTTTATATATATATTTTGCCGACGACTCTCTCGATGGCTATGAATGCAATAAAATCAGTAAAAATTGGTTTTATTTGTCGGAAATCACAGCCAAGGATTTGGCCTTTTATTTGACTTTTTATGATTGGCGTTAGTCTTGAGTTTCGATTCGACAAAAGAGAAATAAGAAATGAATTTATTTTTTCAATTCTGGCGAACATTGTTTGGCAGTCGAGACTCGAGAGTGAGGCCTAACGAGAGTCGCAAAAGACGTGGAAATAAAGAAAATTAATTGAAGAAAATATTCTGCAATAAAATTCTGGCTCAAAGTGTGGCTCAAAGTCGAGATTTGAGGCCTGGATTTAAGGCCGAGATTTTGATTTGTGTCAAAATGGCCGATAAATTCCAAATCTAATTGTATATTAGAGAGAAGACAAACCCAAACGACTTCGACGGCCGAACGGCCGCCAAAACTAATATGAGTCGAGAGTTTAGACAAGAATTTGGTCTCAAATTTTCCGCTCGTTTTGATGGCCAGAGATTAGGAGACATAAGAATTCAATACATAGTTTAGTAATATGTCGTCAATGGAGTCGCAGAATAAAAGGTTGAGAATAATAACCGTTATATTCCATACATAAGCGTCTAATATATGAAATAATGAATCAATAGAGCGTTAAAATAGTATACATTCTTCGCTGCAAAAGCAATCAAATCAATGGCCAAAAGAGAAAAATAGAGTCAAAGCCTGTATTCCACTATCGATGGAAATATATATGAGATTTGGTTCCGTTTGGTCGCTCACGAAGTGTCCGAACAGATATGGCTATTGAGGGCTAAGACACCACACATTCGACCAATGCTTTCACTCCAAACGCCATAACTATAACAATCGAGAGCTGAATATTCAGCCAATAATAAGCAAAATGGACGCAAATGAAGAACTGGTCGACTAAATAGTAAGCACTCAGGCCTTCAATTGTATCAAATTCTTTGCTTGTATTACACAATCGATCAGTCATTCGCTCAGATTTGCAATACATTAAGAATATTCTGTTTCCTCAATGCGAGCCAACACTGAGGAGACTCTAAAGACTGTGAGCACTGAAAAGTGTTTGCCATAAATCTCTTGGAGTGAACCCAAACTAATTCAATAATGAAAATCCAGGGTTATATCAAAATAGCGACACTCAAGGGGTCTGACAAGTGTGAGAAATGGCGATAAAATAAGAATTAATAACAAGAGTTCACGAGTGGAGCAGTGTTTCAGTGTTTCAGTTGTGTGCATCAAATTTGAAATTCAAAGTGATCTGGCAGTCAGTGCCGGCATCAGCTGCAGTGCCCATAACACGAATTTATCAATCAAAGCGACCAAACAGTACCAAACAGTGCACGTCTTGCGCTCTGCCGTCCCCGTCGGCCCTCAATATGCCGGCTCATACTCACACTCAGAGCAGATTGGAATTGAAGCAAAATATAGTCGACTCAATGGTTTCGAGTGTTCACTCACATTAACCCACAGTATATTAGATTTCGAGCGCCAGACCACTGCTAACCCAAACCAATGGCCACCGATTTGGAGGCCAACTGAGAGCCTCGACTGAACCCTCACTGAGAAGTGATTTTCACTGATTTTTCTTCAATAAACTGAATAATAAGTTAAGTTAAGTTCATTCTAGTTATGGATGCGATAAAAATATCTCATTTTTCTCTCCTCTCAGTCGAACCGACCGTTCGCTCAGCAGCTAAACGATGAATACATGTCTCAATTGGCAATACCTCGAGCACAGAGTCTGAGCCAGAAATTGATTTTTTATTTTATTAATAATTTTTATTATTATTGCATTTTCTTGTTTTCCGTCCGAATCGTTAGAAAGCATTTCTACAAAACTTTTCGCTTTCGTCGTAATATTTGAATTCGAAATTGAATTCCAGATATTATTTGATTTAAATCTAATTTTTGCTGTTCTTTCACATCACAAGAAATAGTTTGTTCTTTCGCTTGATTTCAGAATTATCGTACGAAACAAAAATTGGACGAAAAGAATAGAAAATTTGATTTCACGGTCAGTGTATATATCGGAGAGAATCGGAAGACTGAAAGACATTAAAGAATTTGTACCAATAATGCACTTCTTATGCAATAAAACATAGATTTGAGTTCAATTGGAGTGCACTTGAAATGTATGAATGGTTTGGGGTCTGCACTGAGGCAGAGGAGCGACAGATAGAGCACAGACTTGGGTCTGGCTTTGGGTCTGACAATGGAAACCCAAAGCCAAAGCCAAAGCCGAAGCCAATACCGATCAGAGATCTGAACACGAATTGTAGTCATATATGGAGAGCGAAGACATGAATAACTTAAGAGATGGAATGATTGGGTGCAGGCATGGCATCAATCTATCATCAAATGATGATGACTTGCAGTCAGACACACGAACGATGGCCCAAATGGTTGGGCAGAAGGCACCGACTCGTGGCTCACTGCTCAGGGTATGCACTGCATTGCACCGCACGACTAATCCATTGAAATGAGTGACAAATCATTTGAATGGCATATAAAAGCGAATTACCATTGAATACGACAGAGAAGAGCAGAGGAAATATGTAACGAAAAATTGCTTCAAATATATTACTTTTATTGCAATTTCCATAACATTTCTATAACTTTATTACTATTAAAATTATTCGGTTTATTATATTCACTGAAATGTATTGATTGACCGAATAATAGCAGATCTGATGCCAGACATGAAACGACTGGCGAAAAGCGTTTCGTAAATAAGAGTTTGTGTCTCAACAGTCGTCCGATTGTTTGAGATCACGAAAAAATGATTAAAATTGGATACAATTTGGTCGTGAATTCAGTGGAAACTAATGTTAATGGCGATGTGTCTGTGTCTTGCACAGTAATTTATGAGACTGTAATTTGCTGTTTACTACGCATAAATCAAGCCTACATTTGAGCCCATTATCCAAGTCATTGGTGGGTAAAACAAAAAACTAATTAGACTTTTGATGAAGAGCTGAAAAAACGCAATTCTGACAGAGATTTTAAGACATGTTGTCGCTGGCATTGTTCGACATCGACATCGACTCGACAGTACTGACACCGAACAGGGGTTGGCGTGGCTTCGGATCGGACAATCATTTTAGTGTAATTAAACGTATCATTCGATGCATACAATAATTCAATCGCTATGACAGCCACTAGTTTTCCGGCGGACTATCAATTGCCAGAACCCGTCCCCACAAACGCATTGCCAGGCATTGGTCGCTGTATTTCGTGTGTGTTTTGCATGAATTTGATTAACGCTTTAATTATTTAATTAGTGATCAGTTGAATGGCTTCACAATAACTAAATTAAAAATTCATTGAAATGCGAAAATCAATTTTTATGTAACAGAGGGACGATCTAACTTGTTATTAGGCCATTGAGTCAGTGCTCATTGCGATACATTGTGGCGAGAGAATTAGCTAGATCGTTGCCATGTCTGGCAGGTCATTAGATGCCAAGATCAGCCATTTTGGAGCCGATAATGACTGCGACAATAGCCTACTGTCGGAGATTTGCATCGATTTTAATGACATATTTTTATTACTCATCGGAGGGAAAGATGTGAAGCACTGAAAAAGAGACAAAACTTTTTTGCTGTCGGGAAATGTCGAAACAAATCGCTGGGGGACTGACAGACACACACTGTGTGTGTGCGGGACTGGGATTCACCGCTCGGGAGGACTCGATTGGTCTTTCGATGCTTTAGTAATGTTTAGCAACGATGCGAAACAATTCCACTCATGAAATATATGCCATTATCCGGGATATAAAATGGCATAGATTTATACCACGGTATGAGTGAGGAGTGTATGTATAGATAGGCATATATTTTGGCGCAAATATATGAAAATGGATTCATACAAATGGATTCAAACGAGAGAAACAAATGACCAGAGAATAAAGTGGACCGCAATTTATCATTTCATTCAAATGCAATGCAATTCACGGCTATTATTAGACTATTATTATGTGTTTCGCAAATACGGCTCCGAATGAGACGAAAGCCAGAGATCTGTATTCGGAGCGGACAGACATTCAAATTGATTATTGATTGCCAAAAGTAGTGATCGATTGGTTGCGAGCTATGGATTAGTGAATGAATTTTAATAAAATTCGCATTAATTTCTGTGTCGTTGCAGATGTCAGGTCTTAGGGCCAGTCTGTGGACGATATATGGCAGCGATCGGTGGAAATCGAGTGAAACAATCTCTGAGATAATACTATAGATCCTCAATATATCCCATTCCTCTGCTTCTGCTTCTCCGGAGCGGTCATAAAATCCAAATCAATGAACAGAAGAAAAATTTTATCTAAACTTTACTGTTATATCAGTAATGGTTTGAATGAGTTTTTCGTTTTCCAAATATATCTCCGAAACGTATGCGAAATAGTATTTTTCGTTACGATTTTTTTGTTTGAATTGAATTTTTGAGTTAAATTATACGAAACATTATTGAAATACATTTTCTCATTCATACAACGGAATCAAATTTAATACTAAAATATGAAAAAATTAGAATAAATTCAAACATTACTCGGTTTTCAGTCCAAAGCATAAAAAGTTTTACAAAAATAACGATTTGTTGCCCAAAAATCTATGACTAAAATCATAGTCTTCTGTCTCTCGTCTATATGTTTGGACTCAAAGCAGCAAAAAAATAGTTTATATTTTATTAAAAGTAGTGAATATTTTATCAAATAAGAGCGAAACGTATTAAATGAGTCGTAAAACTGATAAAAACAAAATTAATGCAAAAGAAACAATTTTTTGGAACAGAAATAATAGAATAAAAAATTCCATAAATGTATATAAAATGCATTAAAGTTTATTAAAGAATAAAAGAAATTTTGAGCAAAAAAAGACAAAAAGAGATTCCAATAAAGACTAATATGTTTTGGTTTGAGTCCCGAAAAAACACTGTTCGATGCAATACATTGAATGAATTTTGTGACCGAAAACTAGATAAACATATAAACGAGGATAAAATTAATATCAAGCCGTAAGTCAGCGACAAATTAGAGCATAAAATTGTTATTAAAGAAAACAGAATCCAAACAGAGTTTTGCACAAAAGCCGAACCGATTCCGAGTCCAGAGTTTGTTGTGTTCGTGCAAATTATTGATCCGACGATTCATTCAATTCTGTTAAATGGCATTCAATTTATTTGATTAATGGCTCACAAATATGAAAACAAAAGTAATGTCTATTTGTTTTGATGGCCAATACTTTTTTTGCGCCAAAGACTTAAGACCAGAGTAAACAAAAAGGAGCCACACTTTGGATGATTGAAACGATGCTGAGCTTAGCTCATCTCCACTGATCTCGACTGGTCAGGAGTGACCTAGCGCTGCTCGTTGGGTCACCATGACCAAGATTGATTTGGCGCTTATAGGGCCCTATAGGACCCAAACCCCTTCAAATTGCTAATTATGTTCAGGAAATAGGGTTTTAGTTATTATAATCGATCGATAAATTGGACTCAATTTCCGTGTTTATACACATATTTGATCAGAGAATTAGTCCAGAGTTGGGGACCGACGCCGACTCTGACCCCCATCTGAGTCACAAAAAGCTTATTAACTATTTTTATATTAAAATTTAACTCAATATTAATATAACTAATAAAATGGAAAAATAAGATAAATATACTCGAGATTAATGAAGAGTGAGTGCGAGTGCATGACTGACAGACTCGGCTCAAGTGATGCTGCGATCCACTGATGCTGTGATGCACTGATGCGCTCCACTACTGAACTACAGATTAATATTTGACTTTTGAATAATTAATTATATTTTTCTTTGACATTAATTTTGCAAAAAAAAGTCGAGATTTAGGGATAGAGTGAAACCCAATAAAGTGAATAGAATGAGGGCCTAAGAGAGAAGTTAATTGATTAAAATTTAATGCCCGGCTCACAGCGAGAACGCCATAAAACTGGATCGCAAGCCATCGCAACCCAGAGCTAAGTCTAATGAGTTATGCAGACAAACGGCATTTGAGGCGCAGATCAGACGCGCAATGAATGATTCGCAAACATATTAGCCGATCGGCAAACACACTCTCGACTGGTCTGATCGGGTCATCACACGGCCGCTCATGTGTGAGCGCCGATCGGCAATCGAGGTCATGCACCGGTCCGCCAATAAGCCTATGAAGCGCTTAATTACTGCATAGTCTGTGCTTTTTATGCGATATTTTCAAATCAAATCCTTTATTATCGACTCTATTGGCCGCACGTGTGCTGTGTCTGCAGTGCAGGCCATTGAGGGACAGTCCAGACGTAAAGCTGTGCAAAACATTACTCTAATTAAGAGCTGTAATAATAGAGTGGATTCGGACAAAAAGCCAGGGCTGACAGACAACCCAACCCAAAGCCAATCAGACTTTGAGAGACAAATAGAGAAAAGCGATGACATAATTCACTTTTGGGCAATAAATTGTCACCGAATATATTACTCGGTTGGGGTCCTATTCAGTGCCTGAAGGGGGTATACGGCGGCCAGAGTTCGGGGACACCACTGATAGAGTGCAGAGCAGAGGACAGGACAAGAGAGAGAACACAGCGATTGCATTCACTCATCATAATAATGGTAACCATTATTGTGGAGCAAATTAATCAGTCGAATGTGTTGTGTGTGTGTAGTGTCGTGTGTGGAGTAGAGTCCCCACACTTGAACTGGTAGTGCAAAAAACACTCCTCCCCTCTAATAATCTAATACTGTGTGCAAAACCCAATATTTTCACTGATGACTGACTGCAACCTAACATTCATTTCATTATCGTTTGATTCAAACCTCGCGTTTAGTTAAAAGTTATGCCGAAGAGTGAGAGGAAAGAGACAACATTTTCGATGATGAGTGCGAATACTCGTCTAAATTGAATGCCTTTATCTCAAAAACCACTGGCTTTTGGTGTCTCACTCAGGGCCTGACTCAGCACAAGAATAAGCAAAACGGCTATAAATTATTTTATGGATTACTTGAGTCGCGACACAAACACTGGAATACATTAATACAAAGAATAGAATAGACGTATGGATTGTAATAAATAGAAATATAAATTAATATCAAAACCAGTCATATATTGTGAGGAACGGCGAGAATACGACACAAAAATAGAAAACAAATTAATAGAAAAGGATTCGAACGAATCAAAAGATGAATTATATTGGATATAAAAGTTTTGCCGTCTTTTCGTATCATATCTTCAGAGCAATCGTTTCTCTCATTTATGAATTGTTTGTTGAATACTATCAACAAATTTATTGCTTTTATTATTATTTTTACTCCAAATACCATTCATTCGATTGCCTCTGATTTCGGTCGTCTGTCTCTTATATTTGTCTCTCGTTTTTTGATTGATTCGCCAACAAAGTTGAGGCCAAATAAGAGAGTGATGACTGCGATCGAGCACATTCTCCGTTTGATTGGTGTCTGCTTTGTGTGGAAGCCATTTAATGACTCGGATTTTGAGTCCAAATAAAATTTGATCCAAAAATTTATTTTCTCCTTCAATGGCCGTCCAATTCGGCCGACGATTGGCTCACAAATGGAAAACTATTTGTCATTTCTGTTATTAATTTGATTTTATATTTTTTATCTTTCATTTATGTCTAAAATATATATCTTTTATTTTGTTATTCAATTTACTGTTCACTACAATAACGGTTATAAATATATTAGCCGTAGAAATGACATAAATAAATAGTGAATTTATTATCGGATTTAAAGCACAAATTAATGTAATTCTTGTGTATATAAGACTCCAATGCGAAAGGAATTTCTCCTCCTTTTTGTTATTCTCCGTCCGATTGATAGAAAATTCTGTCACAAAATTTTTCTTTCCTTTCCGTCAGATTTTCAAATCTATGACAGAATTGTGTTAAAGAAAATAAATTTTTTGTATTCACTGTTCGGATGTCATTGACTTCGATGCGACAAAACCAGTAGTGAAGAGAAAATTATTATATATTTTTCATCGGATCCCAACTCTGAAAGTCTTCTTCTATTTTCTTATTATTCCTCTCATAATCTGAGTTATGAATAGTAAACAAAATTTTAATGTATTTCTCGTCTCTGGATCTCATGTGTCACTGGATTTGTGTTAAGGCAGTGATTGAAAAGCAGTTATTTTCGGACGAATTTGTGTCGCGTTTTCTATTTTAAATAAATATTTGCTTTTCATTTGAAAAATTATTTCTCAAATAATAACTATGAAAACTGAGATTAATTGCATCACCAAAAAGGAATTTTAAACCTATTCTACTGAAAATTGTTTTTCTCTTTTCGCTTATCAGTGGTTGAGATATGTTTTGAGTCAAAAGTCGAATGAATGCAAATATTTTATTCCACTTTTGTGTCAGTAATCGAGGTTAACATCGATTGGCTTTGGCTATCGATTGTTGGCGTTAATAGAGAAGCCATTCAATAAATTAGTGTCAAATCAGACAAATATGTTATTCAAAAGTCATTTGATTTACCAGAAGTGAGAATCGACTCAATGTTCTCGAGCATCGAAGTGACATTTGGCTCCGATTTGGAACATTCGGATCAATAAAGAGATCGATCTCTCGATTGGCCTCTCAATGGTCAGACCAGACAAACAACAATTCAATGCATTGTATATTGTTTTAGACAATAGCGCCTTAAATCTCATTGAAATCAAAGGCTTTGACGTCTCGTCTGATCCGTTAACCAAAAAACTGTTTTGCATTTGGCTCTCGACTTAAAACAAAGAGAGTTTTCAAAAGTTTTTGAGGCAAAGAATTAATTTTTGCGAACATTTTGTTTGTTGTTTTTGAGCGTAGAATAACAAAAATCCTTTTGAAAGGAGAGAACAATAATTTGAATTTGCATTAAAAGAGTATTACTTCTGAATGAATACTAAACATACGGTCAATACAGGAGATGAAAAATTTCTTCTAAACTCACAATTAATTAATTTTAAACTTTTTTGTCGATCGATTCAATGCATTGCTTGTGTTATACAAATGTTATAACAAGTCATTAGTAAATCATTTGTTATGGAAATTGAATTTTTAAATAATAAACTCGCGAAACGATTGGAACGAAAGGAGCGAACGAAAGAATTTTTGTGCAGAAAATAATAATTTATCGAAAAATATATAAAAATTTAATCCAAAAGTTATTTAATACCGATATTTGTATTAAAACGAATGCTTCGGATGAAATATAGATTAGGGCAACGGTTTGGCACTTCTCTGCCCATACTCTCAATGAATTGTTTGCACGAAAATTCATTAATCATTCGGTTTATTAAGTCTAACAAAACAATGACTGACAAAGAATATTCTGTGCGCTCACAGACACACTCCGAATGTGAGCTCCAATAGATTGGACCAAATTCTTGGCCAACTGGGGCTCACTTCGACCCAAAGGCTATTGGCTTTCATTGATATAACAAATGTCAGCGCAGTATATACTCCAGTGTTGCACTAGAAATGATGACACTATTAGGCATCGGACCGGATGACCAGCACCAGGATGGCGATGACCAGCACCGCCACCAAGGAGGTGGTGATACCATCACAGATGATCACGTGATGTCACCTCTCGCTGGACTGGGAATCTACTTCGCATGTAATGAATGGTTGGCACTGACTATCAGCCAAGACTTTGATGAATATTTAGAGCCGTTTTGGGGACAGAATGACTCGAAATTGAAATTCAGATCTCTTTGACAACTAATCGATTCTATGTTTAGAGAGAGGCCAATGAATGTACACACAATTCGTCAACAAATTTCACTCGAAAAGTGAGAATTATATCCGAAATAGGAAGAGAAAAACGAAAAGTGGGACAAAAGATGAGAAAGACGTCGAGGAATATAAGAAAAGAGTTGAGAATAGAAAGGATTGGGAAATGAATGGAAACGAGAATTACATATAAAATAAAATGCGAACGGCTTTGGGTTGGCTTCGGCTCAAAGAGATCGCAAGAAATACATGAAATATAAAAAAAATTATATTTGATATATGAAAGAGAAGTTGTGCTGAGAAGAGAACTCTATTATTGGATCAGATATATGGAAGGCTTGGCTGCCAACGATAGCCAGGCTCTTAGCGGCCGACCAGACAGGAGACAACGGTTCCGATCGACAACCGATCGGGTTATTGGACGAGACGTTTAACGCAATATCCGAATAGTTGGGTCCGTTTGGAGACGTTGTGACACTTCGCCTGAAAACTGGGTCAATACGTGTCAATCAGTTGGAGAACACCAGCCCTTTGGCCACTCCTTGTTAGCGACGGAATGGAAGAACGAAAAAGAAGAGAAAACGCGCTGTTTTTGGGTCTTATAGTGTATCAGTCGTTGAGTTATTAGCGCCAATACTTCATGTTTAGGGCTATTTCACACAATCAATCAAATGGTGCCGAAAAATATTTTTATTGTACACCGAGTTTCTGATGTGTCGTTGGATTCACTTTCTTATAACAATAACTTATATCTGTTGTAGCCTTCAATGCAATCCATTCTTCCAGTTCTCTAACAGTTTGAGTAATAGTACTAAAAGTAATGACAGGTTTTTGAGGCAAAGAGAAATGTAAAGCCAAGACGAGTGAGTGACACAAACTCGTCATCAATGGTCTGGTCCGAGGCATTTAGTGTCACTATCACCTCGCAATATAGCCGAGATATAGCCTCCAAATATATAAATATAGTGAACACAAATAATAATAATAATAGTGAAGAGAATGGCGTCCGTTAAAGGAATTGGTTGTCAGCTTTTAGTTAAGAATCCCCAGCGATTGGACTGAGTATGGAATGCCTTAAAATACTTTTTATTGTTTTTCACTCCGAATATAAGAAAATTATATTTGGGTCGGAATGTGTGGCAAAAGAATTCGACGAAAAAATTTAATATAAATATTGATCACAAGTATTGAGTCAAGTATTGAGTGAACAAACCATTAATTCTAAAAACTGTTCGCCAAATGAGCACTACTTCTCTCTCCGGTCTTCTCTTCACTCGGTTTACATAAAAGTCTAATGATTTTTGTGCAAAACTGTATTTCCGAACCCAAACGGAACCTTCGAATGACTTGAGTTGGAAGTGAAGTAACGGACAGAAGGCTATAGACGTGTCCGACAAATAAAGAGTGAAGAATGAGATGAATGAAAAAAGAGGATTATTTTCATTCGACTCATCGTCTCTATTATTGGGCACAAGTAAGACGAGAGAAATCTTAAGACAAGATAATAGGCATCCCATTGATCGGCACTACAGTCGCTGTGAAAGGACATAAACACATAAAGAATGCTCTGATTTAGACGTCTCCTCATCTCGTTATACACATAAGACTATAGACGATAGACATACAGAAGATATACACATATATAACCTATAGATATATAAAACAAAAATATTCTGTTTGTGTTATAAATATGTGATGAATGCGAACAAAGAATAGAAAGAATATAATAAAAGGGAATACAGTGTAAGGAATTCAGTGTTTAGACTAATGGATCAGATTTCAGATCGCATTTGAGATACACTGAAGAGTGAGAGAAAATTAAATTTTTATGCGAATTGAAAATAAGAACAAAAGAAAAGTTTTTGTCTTCGGTTTCGGTTTATGTCAACAGAGAGTGAGAGACGAGAAGACGAGTGGAAAGCGATGTCAACCGTAGTTCTGCTCCAAACTAATGAAATAACTTATTAAATATTAAAATTGTAGTCCAATTCAAATTTCGAAAAGAGAAAGAGAACACAAAAAAGTTGATTGCTTTGCGAAATTCAATCTGACGTCTAATCAGAGATCCTTTTGTTAGCAATTTTCGACTCACAATAGACTTCGGGGTAAAACTGAACATCAATTGAGACGATAATTATTGTTGTGTCCAAAGGAGAGTAGAATCGCTCCGATTATTAGTTAACTAAATATTGATAATAGAAATGGTTTGAGTCACTCATGAATATGTCGAACGGAGGAAAGCCATGTCAACTGCCAATCGCACCCGACATCAGAGCCGACGCGACGCCGAATAAATTGAAACCCTTTTTGGATGATTGGGTGCACTGACGAGAAGTGCGAAACCCCTTCGCACTGGCAATCAATTACCGTCGGCGAGGACTGGAGTCCGACTCATATGAATTGGATAACGAATTATTAACCAATTAATAACCGAACGACCGTTCAGTGGCTGACGGCTTATAAACTCTCCAAAGACTTAAATATCTATTTATTATGTATTTTAAAGCTCTACTCGAATAACAACTCCACTCCCACTGCACTCAACCCCATCATTAGGTCGGGACTGACAGTCGAGACTCGCGACTGACTCGACTCGACTCGACTCGAGAGCATTGGCAGCCAGAAGAAGCCAGAAGAGTGCAAATATTGATATTCGGGTTTTAATTTCGCGTCAATATTAGACATAACATGAAAACTATTATTCAAATACCAAACTTTAATACCGAACCGAATAAGCGATTGTGCAATAAGTGAGTCATCGACTGCGATGCCATCACTTCTTCGGTTGCAAACCACGGGCCAAACACTAAGCCGTGGCTCCGATATAACCTTTCACTGGTGGCAGAGCTGTCGGTATATATTGAGCTGAAATAAAATTAAGAGAAAATCTATTCGATAGAAGGTATACATTGAAGTGAAGCGAGAGAATGGAAAGGCATATGAAATGCAAGTCTATTGTCCCAAAACGCAAGTAATTTAAAACCGTATTTGCATTAGAAGACAGACTCAGGCCGTGGAAGGGCTGCCAGAAGTTTGTTCCGCATAAAGGAAGCGCCGGCTCTGCCATCACTGCCATCACTGCCAGCACTGGAGCACAAGAAGACCCGCTCTTATTCATACATTCACTTAGGGCTCTAATATTGGGTTTCGAGTTACTCTGCATAGAGTGTCGTATAGAGTGTTATGTAATTTTCGACTCATTCTAACTTTCAATCGAATGAATGGTTTAATTGTTAAACGCTTTTCAAAAAACTCGAGTATTATATTAAAAGCAATTCGCGAGCAATCGATACATAATTTCGCTGTCGTTGGCCTTCGCTCGCAATTGTCTGATCGGAGAAGTCTATGGACTTAATTAGCATTTTGTTGGCTATTGTTTAGCAGTTTGAGTGAAACCTTTTGACAAATTCATTATTCAATATATAATTCTTTCATTTCGAGTGTTATTTTTGTTATCAATTTTGTACTCCAAACGAATTTTAGTGACAAAACCTCTCAATTAGTCTAACGAGAAGTCATCGAAATATATAGAGATTTTTAATTAAGAAATTTTCGTTTCGTTTTCATAACAATTAAAATCCAAATTAATTAGAATTTTCGCAAACATTGTTCTAAAGAGAAGGCCATCGAATCGAAAACCGAAAATATGTTTAAATTTAATTAAAATTTTATTCGCAAAAATTGTTTTCATTGTTCCAATAGTTTTGTTTTGTCCAGTAATTCGGTTTTCGGGTCCAATGTTTTGCTTTCGCATTTAAAAATTGCAAATTATTTCTCATTCAGTGCAAAGAGTTTTGTTATTCCGAACATTAGTCCGAAAGACAATAAAACGAGTGAATGAATTGAAAAATATGGAACGAAAATAAACAGTGTTTTGGAGAAATTGAAATTCAAATTAGATTTTGCAGCGAAACAACGCGTTTGGAGCCAAGAGTCTGATTGCGAAGCGAAAAGAGTTATGAAAATACGAGACCTGAGACCTAATTAGACAAATGGATGGCCGACAGACACACACCAGAGGCCACGGAATGCCGGGAATTCATTAGTCGGTGTGCAGTGCGGCCACCGATAGGCGCACAACATCTTTAATCCGCGGCAAATGTGAGCACAAAATTCTTCAATCATTAATGAAGTGCCATATCTTATGAGATAAAACCAACGAAATTATATAAAGAGTAATAAAAGAGTTCATTATATCTGACATCAAATCGAAACCATTTCTACTAATAATATATTAAAAGAATGTTTAATGAAAATGAAGGGAACGGATGGCAGAGAGGCAGAGGAGAGGGACGGGAGAGGCAGTGGAGAGGGAATGCGAGCCAAACGTAATCAATGTGTTTGGCTATAAAAGAGGAGAATAGAGAGAACCGACTGATTAATGAACACAATATTATACTCTCAATAAGTTTTCTCTTACGCTATATATAAGATATTTTGGCGAAAGGTCTAAAGAGAATCATTTGTTGCCATGACTTCGGGCTTTTCATTGAGTGTTTGGCCAAAAGAACAATAGACGAGAGCTATTGCTAGTTATGTGTTGGGCCTCACAGTCATCGCATTACAGCCTAACATGCATTCGATTGTATTTTGAATGACCAGAACAGTACAGACGAGTCATACGAGAGGATCGGATCGCACGGCCACTAAGTTAGCACAACATTGCCGTTAGACCTGCACTGCAGAGCACACAACACAACACTACACAACACATTGCCAGACCTTATTTGCCATTATATTAGTGCCCGAAAAGCCAAATACGAGTGAAATGTTAAGACATTAAACGACATTACGATTGAGTTAATTTCGATCGCCGTTTGCCAACCATTTCTCTCTCTATAAGAATATTCTTTAACGCAATCCTCTGTTTGCCCACAAAATGTTTAGTACGAGAAGAGAGTTCAGACATTTTTGCCGATTTGTGATCTCATCACACATTAGAGCAATGCTTGCGATCGTTCTGTTTATGCAATTCGACGGCGAAATTGATTTTTCTATCAGATTTAATGCCAAATAAAACTAAGCTTTTTGTTTATATATTCGAAAATATTTAGAGAAGAAAATAATTTTTAAATACCTTTACATTTGATTACTTCGATTCGTCGGTTCTGAAAATCTTTTGCAGAAAATTTTCTTCACAAGACTTCACTTGCAGAGGAAAACAAGAAACAAAATATAAATTCTTTGTTTCACTGTATTCTTGGCGTACGTCGACGTAAAATGTAATTCAATTATTCGTCTGAGCGAACTGTTGGCCCAATATCTGCAAGGAGAGACAAAGTAGCATGGTTAGTGACTTGGCTCGGGCACACAAGATAATATAACTAAAACAAGTTCACTGCCAATTAAAGAATGAGGCGAACAGTGGGCCCCAAATGTGACGCTTAGGACCCAAGAAAAAGAAGAAAAGAATTCATTTCCAAACGAAATGATATATTAAACCAATTTAGGAATTACTCGAATGAGTGTAACGAAAGTGCGAAAGCGAAGGCCTGATGGCTGATAGACATAGGGCTGTAGGGCTGGCGCTCCACCACTGGTAGGTAACGAAGACTCGGCTGCAAACTCCTGATGGAATTGAGCCGAAAGTCAGTGAAACACAAAAAATAAGATATATTTGGGTCTCGAGTCTGGAGGAGTACAGCAAACGATATTAGTTCTTAGCGCCAACTAAAAGGTAATTCAGTGATTCACTCATTCAATGGCACCGTCTCTGTGCTCGAGTACATCTCAGTAGTGGAGTAGTGCTGGACTCACATCACATCTAATTTGTTGCTCTTTTGCTCCACTCTTTTCCATCTTATATAATGCTAAACAACTTTTTTCTTCTCGTTTCTTCTCCAACTGATGACTGATCCCTAACACCAGAGACAAATCTATTGGCAGTGAGTGAGTGAATATCTGGGAGTCAGTGGACGGCCGGTCGGAGTGGCAATAGAGCTAACAAATGACTCGCAATGGGATGTTTATAATCAATCTTACTTTATATCTCACTCTTTGAATAATAAAATTATATTACAAATGCTGTGCTCTTCTGCACAGAACCGAACCGAACAGCACAGACAGACACACACATCGAGATGCAAAGGAAAGACATCACACAATCCGTCCCTTTCGAAGAGGAATACCATAATTCAGAGCACACGCATCGCGAACGGCATAAGTCGTCCGCACTTCTAATACCATTTAACTCATAGCTCGAGTTCCTTATTCTTAAGATTCTGATAGATTAATACAATTTATCTTATTTTTCTCGATCTCTGCAACTCTTTTCGTGTTGTGAGCCATCATTTCGAGTGCAATAGTATTTGAAATGCGAATCCCTTTTGATATTTGGATGGATTTGATGTGCCATCGGTTAAAACCGTATTCACAAACTCGAACGCCATTTAGATATTTATGATGTAATTAAACGCTTTTGAAACCAATTATTTAATTGCTTGGAAGAGAGGATTTGAGCGGTCGCTGGCATTGCACCGCTCTGTCGGTCTTCAGCCACAGACTTCTTTGGCCAAATTCCTGGCACTCAAAGTGATCGTCGAATAAATTTTTATTGTTATGCATTCGGAGATAAATTTTGAGAATGAAATGGCGAATAATATATTGATTATAATTATTGGTTTCGACGAATTGGAACGAACTATTAAACTATTAAAAATTGGATTTTGTAAAAAAGCGTTTAAATGTCATGAAAACTAATTAGACTAATGGCTATAAAAATAAATATTTTGTTTATAACACTAATAAATAGTGTATTTGCGAGACTCGGCCAACAATTTATAGTTTGGACTAACAATTCAATTGCCGGTTAAGTGAACTAATGTATTGAGACTCGGATTGAGGGCCGGACTAAGACTTTATACATAAGAAGAGAAATATTTTGTTACAAAACGCAAAAAAAAAGTAAACACTTTTTGGACGATAAATCTTTGGTAAGCGGCAATCACGGGCTCAGTGGCAGCGCCCGCACACCAGACGACTAACTACTGGGTGTCGAACACAACTGCAGTGCAAACTCGATGCCAATCAATCGATACGAGGCTAACGTCAGGGCTTAACACCAAACCATTTATATCAGATTTATATATACATTATTGTATATACTATATTAGAAGATTAATTTGGGCTCAAAATAACCGAGTTAATCGATCACAGATTGGAAGAGGTCACACGAACCAATCGGGTCAGCAAACCGAGCTTGGTCACCACTGCCGACAAGACGCTAAATGCTAATTTATCTTGGTTGCCAGGGCTTATCAGGTCAGGCATATGCTCTGAAGGAGAAGTATAATGAAATTTGAAAATAAATTGTCCTAGATTACACTCATCTGTGAAGATGAAGAAGAAAGCGGTTTAGAGAGGAATCAAGTCGTTGTGAGAAATGAGTGGAAAATCGATAAAATTGATAAAAATATTGTCTATTGCTATCAAAAAGCCATAAAATTACTGGAATTGAAGAGCACTGGCGATAGTGAGGCAGTGGTGGCCAACACTAGCATCGGTGGCATCGCCCGCACGGGTGAGGTTGCAAACAGTGTTCACTTCAGTGGCGAAAGACATTTCTTAGCACTTATTGACCTCAAATAGTGCTATAGTTTTAATACCGATATATAGCCAGTGCTCTGACATTGCGTTCAACTATTGATCGGTCGGTCCTCTCCTCTGTTGAGCGCACAAGAAATGGTCTTTTCTTATCAGCCATTCCTCTGTCTATAGACATATACAAAATTGATTAAATGTTTTACTTTCTTATAGCCATCTATTCGTTGCTCTCAACAGAATTCAAACATTAATTCTTTAATTCTTATATGCGTTGCAATGCGAACACATTTGCCATTCATTAAGGACTGAGTTTGGAGTGAATAACAATTTGGTGCCGAATAATAGCAGTTAAACACAATTCAGACTCCATTGGACTGCTCTGGCACTCGATCTCCACTGCAATTCACTACCGATGTTAACGTTACTGCTCTTCTCCTTTGGCTAATTAGTATTAATTATAATTTTCTCTTTACTTTTGTTTTTATGTGATTAGTGTTACGATTGTACTCAAGTAGAGAAACACAGAAAACTTTTCTTCTCTTTCATTCTCATTAAAAATCTCATTGGAATTAACGATAATAAATAATAATTAATCGCACAGTCCTTTACCAGCGCTCACGTGTGCTCTCTCTCTCTCTCTCTCTCTCTCTCTCTCTCTCTCTCTCTCTCTCTCTCCCCATTGGAATATAATATTTGCAAAAATTAGTTCAAATTATTCTTTCATTAAATTATATGAATTCGAATACAAAACGAATGCATTATATCGTTATATAAAATGTTAGCAATCATTGAGTGAATAGAAAACAGACTTTTTTGTATTCACATTGAGAACAGGAATAACGAAATGTCTTTCATTGACTTTCTTGTGAACAAAACACATATCAATAAATGCATTGAATCGCAGGAACTCTGGAATCACGAGAAATGTGTTTTCAATGGATTCGTCCGACAATTAGTTCACGAACTGAACGGAGCGCTAGTTTTTAAAGGATTGGTTGATTGGCTTCACAGCCATTGACAGGTAATCGATGTTAGGCTGCGATCGATGCAAGTGATGCCAAATTGCGATCAGACGGACCATAATTGCAGACTTACTACGAGATTAGGCCTCAATTCACTTACAAACTTATCGCTCAAAATATTATTTTATAGAAAAATTGTTCGCTTGAATGACATATTATTTCCGGACAGACAGTCAGATAGGAATATAAATTCCGGACAAAGAATTAGCACATCTTTAGGGCTCAGCGACAGATAGACAGAGAAAATTATATACTAATAGATGGCAAACATTTTTTTAATGCACAATATTTTTTACTCCGAGTTCGCCTTTCAATATGTAATTCACGTAAAAATATTTTTTCATTCTCTGTCTCTCTTCGGCTCTCTTTCAATAGGGATCCGCACATCGCGTGACAGTCATTACAAAAATATTTTCTACTGTTGTGTGTGATTCCCATTTTGTTATATACTGTCTCTCATATAATATATTTTAAATACGTTTCGCTTATATTGTATATAATATTCATGAAATTTATAGATTTTCGCGTTTCGTTTGCGTTCAACGCTCAGCCATATATGTAGGCCTCGTATCGGACGAACACTTCTTATCATAATATTTGTCTCAATCATCAAAAATGATTGCAATTGTCATCGCGTGTAGTAATTCCACTGATTATAATAATAATAATAATATTCAGGGAAATATTTTATTAGATTTTTATCGGCGAATCGTTTTCGAGTCAATGAAGTGTTGAACTGATAAATAAAAGTCAAACGCATTTCGATTAACACTGGTTAGGTCGGGGATTGGTCTCAATCTTGGCTGATCATTCACCTAGATCAGCCAGACAGACTAATGAAAGTGTTTCGTTTCGTGCAACTATTCTAATTATTTAGATTATTGAGACTAATATCAAGACTAATGACAAAAGCTTTTGACTCGAAGTGCTTTTCATTTTTGTTTCTCTTTTTTGAATTAGTCTTTCGATGATCTCAAACGTCAAAGACGTTTAGGTCGTCGCTGAGCACCGGTTCTCATAAACTGATAAGTTTTTTGAGAAGAAATAAGAATAAAAGATGTAATTTTCAATTTAGATACGAATCGCATCTCTGGTGCTATAAAATCAAACATTATTCCAATCGATTGGTTATAATCGCGATAATTGCGAGAATACTTTTGGGGACCAAAAAGAAGGTTATTCTCCGCCATTCGTGTGATAACCGATGAGAGCCATCAGAGAGACTCATCTGATCGTAATTTTAGATTAAATTACTTTCAAACGAATGAAATGCGAAATTCGTGCAAAACTATTGAGATATGGATCCAAATGAGTGTCCATTAAACTGATACACAATTCGCTTCACAACTCTTCTTCAGAACGCGTTTGCATCGAAATTAATCAGAGATGCGAACGAACCGAACAAACCATCAATCGATAGCAGAGTCGAGTTTTTCGGACATAAAACCGAAATACATTTCTTTCCGGGAAATATCAATATTATGTACGGAAAAAAAATAAATAAAATTGCGCTCAATATGAGTGTCAATCGTTTCAGTGCTAACTCGTCGTCGCATTTATGCGCTCAATAGTGACGACAGAGATATCGTCCAAAAGAATATTGAATAAAAATGTATGAAAATATATGTAAGTCTTGTAAGTCATCCCTAGAGTTGGAGTGATTCGGTGCCAACAAAAATATCATTGAATACTATCGGCAATAAAAAAAAAGTGAAATTAATACAGAATTTGTTTGGCAATAATCGCTTTGTTATTATTGAAAAGCGAATTATCGATTGAGAGATGCAATCAAAATATCATTAGCTGTGAAATGAAAAGCTCGAGTGAAAAGTGGTTACGATTTGAATATCAATTGAATTGAATCTCAAATTCTTATCAGAGATTTCATTGAAAACCCGAATTATGAAAAATTGCTTTAATTTAGAGCTGAGGCGGAAATTAAGAGCCGACTCATTGTGCGAATACCGGAGAGAATATTATAATAATATATTAATTTACATAACAATAGATAAGTGTTTGACACCAATACACGGGATAACCCTTTAATCGAGTCAATATTCTAATGAATCGATGCATTAATTTTTGGCAATAGATGTGTCGTTTGTTTGCATAGAACGAGCGCTAAATATCATTAAAATTTTTGTGAGAAATGTCAATAAATGTTTTGGAGTTTTAGGTCAAAAGAGGTCACAAATAGAATAGAATAGACGTGTTTTGTATTGCAAACAATCGGTTAGTGAAAAGTCTGTCTGTCCGTCGAATGTAACGAATGAAAGAAGTGATGAAAAAATAGTGAGTAAATCAAAGGATAAGCAATCCATTGAATTGTTGGCCGCAATACACGGAAGACACAGAAAATTACTGACAAAATAGACGTCTGGAGAAGAATCGGACCAAAGATGAGAGAATGAGAGAAATGAGAAAATGTTTGAACAAGCAATCAAGTGATTCATTAACTTTTTCTGCTCTTCTTTTTCTAATTTTTCTCCTCTGCTCTCACAATAGCTTTCGATTAGCAAATAGGGAGCAATCAGAGAGGCATTGGCTGTCTGTCAGTCGGCGACAGTCGGGGATCGCCAGTGCGGTCATCGACGGCCGCCGATGATTGTGAGTCACAGACATTGGCTGAGCCGCTAATCAATTATATATCTATGGGTCGACTCATTTCGGGCTTTCTTTTCCGAGATGTTCTCTTCATTTCCGGCCGCTTGTTAGCCATTTCCGATTCATTTTGGACCACCGATGCCGCCGACCGATCAGTCGGTCTCACACGACGACAATACTGTTGT
The DNA here is from genome assembly GCA_034698225.1 of Scheloribates latipes. Classification (NCBI taxonomy): domain Eukaryota; kingdom Metazoa; phylum Arthropoda; class Arachnida; order Sarcoptiformes; family Scheloribatidae; genus Scheloribates; species Scheloribates pallidulus. The sequence continues at coordinate 8,671 of JAQGBE010000083.1, read as the reverse complement.
GGTTAAACATATAGTTTTTGTCGTCAAATAAATTTCATTAGTCGGCCCTCACAGACATCACATCACAGACAGGACTCGACTCGACTCGACTCCAGTCGGCCTCACTTTTTCAGGCCATTCCCCAGTGTTTGTAAAACAAGAGTATATTTTTAGGTCAGATTCTGTTGTCGATAATGACAAATGAGATGAAAGACCTTAAACAAAAAACCTTCAACTGTTGAGGGATAACCAAGTGATCTGTTGACAAATCGAATTGACAATCAAGGTCCAATTCGAGGTAATTCTATTTAAAATTGATGAATACCAGCATTGATAGGGACTGTGAGTGCGGTCAGTGAGTCGTGAAACCCAATTAGAGCCGTAGAGCTGTCCCGCGATCTTTGGACACAACCCTTGGCTAAGGTCTGACTCCAGGAATAGTGTCTGTTCTCATGTGAAACACATTTATTGTGTAAACGAATATCTCATTTGATTTTCTGGTGGCTCTGCAGCCGATTCGATGGCACAGACGTCGCGCTATTTGTGTGCATTGTTTGGCAGAAAGGTTGTGCTCAACTGAACTAAATTTAATTTGTTGTTTACACTAATCTTATAATAGTTTTTAATACAAACGTTCGACTCTGGGCTCAGACTGCACTGCACAGACCTAATGCCAGCGCAGCTATTCTTATGGCAGAGAATATTCTTCGGAATAAATTCAATGAAATTTTGCATTTAATTTGTAAATCTGGAGCGAGAGTGAAGTCTAAGGAGTTTTACATACATTTGAATTGGAAATACTGTCAAAACAGAGCGATAGAGTCAGACCTCTCAGAGAGGATGAGAGCCACAGAGGGATGACTAGTGAGTGGCGAACGAAGAACTCCATTCATATCGTGAGAGAACACAAAATCCAATAATTTATTTATTGGAATAAAATGTAAGCAAAAGATAAATAAATAAATTTTTGGCTGAAATTTCAAAATATTTCGTAAGAAAAGACTAAAAAGTATATAAATATTAGTCAAAAGTTAAGCCCAAAATTCACTGATTATCTAAACTAAGTTTTAATATGATTTTCAGTGGGCTTTGAAGCAAAGACTCCGAGCATTGACTGAGAGATAACTATGAAGTGAATATCGATTTATTTGCTGAGCTCTGGAACATCGCTACCGAACGCCAGAACGGGAACTGAACTCTTGAGCGCACAACTAATCTTCATATACAACAACACATAACCACTGATTAGTGTAAATGAGTTTTGAAAATATCTAACATCGGAGAAGTCGGTCCCAAAACTTAACTCAAGTGAATCGTTGAATAAAATTAATACAAATTAATTCATTTATATTAAGTATAATAAACTTTTAATGTAATTATAGTTTTGCACAACATATAAGACATTAAGAAATTAATAGCGATAATCATAACTGGAATTAATGACAAATTGCTGGATAATAATCATTGAGCGGACGGCAAGACATGGATATCAAGACAAATGTCGCTTTGATTGTGATATCAAAGAGCGAGACGTCAGCCGTTCGGACACTAATTGATTAAACGCTATGAGAACATAAATACAGCCAAAGATATCGAAGTAGAGAAAGAAAAATAAATAAACTATTTATAGATTGAAAGACATTAGAGATAAGACATAAGCAATGGAAGCGATGGAAGCACTGCTACAATACATGGATATAACTGTTGCCAACCTATGAGTGGTCAGACATTTCTTCATTCATCTGAGGACTCCATTCGCTAATTGAGACGAATGGCGTCCAACGCATCGCACAGTCGAGTCTAGTGTCGGGTCTGAGACCCCACTGTTGGCCGAAGAATAAGAAGAAGAAAAATGGAGAACCAAAACAAACAAATTGAGTGCACCCGAGTTCGGGTATCTAATGGTCACTACTTGTGCCAAAGCATTGCTTATTCAGGGCCTGAGTCGGTCTCAGTTGGTCTCTGCGGGTCCGTCACATGCGAGCGAGAGTGCACTGTCTCTGGAGATGAGGCAGAGATGCAATTGTGTTGTGCGGATAGAGAGGGCCGGCGTATGTGCGCTCATCACAGACTAATAATGGACGTTAAATGTGAGGCCAAAACCCCTAAAACATTACACTTTGTGTTACATTCGCTTTATGTCTCCTCTCGTGGTATTCCTGCCGTTAATTGTAATAACAAACATAGGGAACACATCGAGAAATTTGTTCTGACTTATGGCACAGGAATCGCCAGCTCTTCAACACTCGGCTCCAACCGATTGTCGCCAACACTTGTTTGGCTCCGAAGCGAGAGTTCGGCAAATATTTGGGTCCAAATACACAATTAAAGTCATCGAACCAAAGAGCGGACGAATGGCAATCCGATCCACGCAATTATCTGGATTGCCATTTCTGGTCGCACTCCTGGTCATCCCCGCACAGAGTCGAATGGAAAGGCGCATATCGTTTGTAATTGTTATGATATTCTCGTTTTGTGCACAAAATCTGTGCGAAAATAAACCGAAAGTAATGTTTGACGAGAGAAAAGAGGAAAAACTAAACACTATTTAAAGTAATTGTTTTCGACGAAAAAAAGTAAAACTGAATTATATTTAGAGAAAAGTCAAAAGCATTTGTTTAATCGAGTGAATCCAATAAATGTAATGATTTTTGCGCCGACTGTTCGCCAAATATTTGTTTTAGAAATAATACAAAATTCTCTCTAATTTCACAATCATTTCAATTAAAAGTTTAATTTAGATTCAGAGAAATATAGTCTAAAAAATTCGCGTCAAATGTGATTACGATTTTTGACGCACCCCTACGTCTGTGCCGTCCATTAGACGAACGGATCGGGGAATCGGTTAAAGAATATGACATTAAATGAAATTCCGCTCAAATTTTTATATCTCTTAACTTAATCTTCAAATAAAAATTTGTTGGAAAATATTGTTGACTATAATTGAATGAATCGAGGATTGGCTCTAAAAGTCGTTTAATAATATAAAGATTCGTATGAAAGAAATATTAGTCGACAGCACCGGAGAGAAGTAGTAAAGTAGAAAAAGGAGAGACCAGTAGTGATGATCGCAGACGTAGTCATGGCTACTGTGAGCCAACTCATCATCGAAGACGAGCAATACTTTTGATATGTTAGGCAAGAGTAGGACTTCCTGATGATGGCGATGGCGACGCAAGACTGAAGCCAGAGATGCGATCCAATGCCTTCTTCTTTGTGTACAATATTTTTTATATACGTTTCGTCGCCGAAGAAAAATCGGTTTTCGAGCAAAAGGAGGAGAAATCATGTGTTTCGACACATATGGAGAAAATGGTCTAATTTTGATGTTAGGCATCAGATAAGGACGAGAACTGAGGCACGACTACAGATAAGTGGCTGAGGAAAGACATATCGACAGCAGTGGAGACACATATTTTACACAGACTTTCATAGCAAAGCATATTTTTTAGCGGAGAATACACTTTTGTGTTAACCTTTATGTAGTCTAAAAGCAATCTATCGTCTAATATATTGAGAGCAGCACTGACTCCCAGTTTAGGGTAAAGTGGAGCCGATTTGTATGGATATGGAATGGAATGGTTGACGAGGAGAGCACTGGAACAGAGACAGTGAGCACAAGACACCACAACACTGACTAACAATGTGGTTGCCAGTGATAACAACTCAGACATAAGTAGGAACAAAAAATTAGTGCCAAATAAATCATTGTTAAATTGGCAGCAAAATTATATAACAGTGAGTGAGTGAGACCAAGAGTCAGACCGAGTGGTCGGAGCCGCTGATTGTGTTTGCGAGCCATTGCCTTGCGTTCAGTGGCACTGCTGTGGACCAAAACTGTCTCACCAAACGAATAGTGCAATTCAACAGTGAAAAGGAATAATAAGAAAAGCTTTTTTCATATTTCATATTATATTTTATTCTTTTTCCATCTTTTAAAACACTTATCGCCTGAAGTCAAATGCAATTCATTTTAACCGACTGTCAAAAGTTATTAGCGATTAAAGCAATTTTCATATACTGAATGGCGACCTCTAAGCCGTCTCTCTCTCTCTCTCTCTCTCTCGCGGTTGAAAACGCCATATAAAGCAAAAGAAATTTCTTTCCGTTCATCACAAGAGTTCATACAAACGAAGAGAACACTGAAAACTTCTTAAAGTGGAGAACAATATTTGACTTACATTTTGAAAGTAGAGTCAAATTATAGTCCATTACTATTATTATTGTGTTTTTCGTTTATAGATTTGAATTAAACATAACATAAAATTTTCAACACATATATAACCGGCGAAACCAAGACTGAAGCCAAAGGAATGATCGACAATAAACACAACACAACAGTAAAGCAGTCAACGAAAAGGTATTTGCAATCAAAACAAAACGTTAATCAAAAAGGTATATAAACTATGGAACTAATGATGAGTTGTATTAGCGATAAAATTGATGAACACTATTGTCGATTGTGAACAGAGTCGGGCCAATGAGTCGCCGAATCAGTCCTTCGGCAGACATTTGGGCCCTAATTATCAATTCTAATCGCAAACGCATTGAATAGTGGATTACACGGGTATAGTCAGAGAATTGGATTCCCAGGTCATCACTGCTAATGGAAAATATGAAATAACGCCATAATTGATGTGTAAATTGGATTAAAGAGCGAAAACAGAAAATTGAGTTCACTTTTCAAAAATCGAATTACACTCCGAATTAATAAGTTTTGCGCCGAAGACGAGTCACTTCACTAAATACACGGCTAATGAACTCGAATCTGAAAAACAAATCGCAATTCACTTCTAACGTAACAATAAATCAAATTAAAGATCTCTTCGTCTCGTCGTTTGATTTGATCTGATTTTCATTTCAGATGAGAAAAAATCAGAAATGTTTTCATATAAATAGTGAATAATATAAATAATTGGAGACAGTATTCAATAGAAATAATTGGATATAATTTAGAATATTATAACGAAAAGAGAGTCCAGTATTCAATTGGAACAGATTTGGCACACATTCGGCAGTCAATCGGCTCCTAAACACTTATTTAAGACACGAAACCAGACTAAACACCAAAAGAAATGTCTATTTTTTGTATGCATTTAATTCTCATAAGTCATGCAAACCATAGGAAACGCGAAGTCAAAGCCAGAGAACTCGACCACAAAACAGATGATAACTATTTAGTGGTTTCTCGAGATTCAGGTGCTTTAGAATTGATGGGATGAATAGACCGTTCCCTCTGTTCACAAGTCAAAGAGGGAGCGGAGAGTCTGAGGAAAATACAATTTCAACAATAAATATATGACTCGATATGTGTTTCGCTTCATTGCTTTCTTCCCCCCTAAGAGTCGGCAATAATCGCCAGAAAAGGAAAAATAGTTTTTTGGAAGAATACAGTGAATGTGAAAAATATATATAAATTTTCAAATATAGTAATGTATTGTTAGTGAGAAACGAGGCTTTCATTAGGTGGTGGCGGACGGAACGGACGGACCGACTGACTGCTCGATTTGCACACTCCGTTTGCTGTGCTCTATGTCTACGTCGGGCCAAAGCCTGTCATTCCTTAGGTTTCAAATGTATCGTAAGATCCAAATAAGCATTTATCGCACATTTTGAGGGAAAAATTGCATCAATTTTAGCAGAATTTGAATGCAATACTGTTTTTCAAGGATAATATAGTTGTGAATAAATTGCTGTTTCAGTGTTAAGGCCATTGTTGGGCCGGAACTGAGCGGCGCTGCCAATGGGTTATGACTCGCAATGAGAACAAGTTTTACGCCGTTTTTAACTTTATTATGAGTTTGGATAAAATAAATGACTGCGAAGTATATTTCACTGCGAATTGTGTGCAGAGAAATAATAATTTGTATTTTCTATTGAAATGGAAAACTTTTTATCGACTGAACGGACAGTTGACGAAAAACAGTGCCTTTGAAGCGATTGGCAGAAAATTTTTGGAATAAAAACAAATATCTTTCGTCGAAAGGCTAATCGAATTAATTGGCAGAGAAGAGTCTGGATATCAGCGAACGTCTGGTCTTAACAATTAATCGAATTAGTATTCAAAGGCCGATCGCAACTAATTTAGTAATGAATTTACTGCTAATATAATTATGATATTATCGGAGCGAAGATTAGCGTTTGGCTCGAAATTAAATTAATTTATTCGCAATTTGATTAATAATTTAATTAATTGGAAGCAGTTTTCGGACTCAAACTATAATCCAAACAACAAAAAGTGAAATTAGTTTTTAATAATTCTAATCAAACAATTAGTCGATGCAGTGGTTCGGATGAGACCCTTAATTGCAAGATAATAGTCAAATAATGTAATTTATGGCGGACTCCATGAGACATAAATTATGCAAAAGCCAATAATTATGCTCGTGGACAATCTGATCGGTCCAGTTGAGCCTGAGCAAGGCTAATTTTCTACTTATAGACGATTATTTTAAAATAAAACCGATCAGTGATCAGTAAAGTCGTGCGAAATGTAATGAAACCAAAAACTTTTGGGAAAATTATTGCAATTTTTGTTTGTCTTGTCCGCAAAATTACATAATTTCAATGATGGGAAAAGTCTTTTTGTTTTTCGTTTGCGTTTTTCAGTGCCTTTTCTATCATTTGGTATAATTTTTCATCAAATATAACATTAAATACGTTTCTAAAAACATATAATAATAGTTTGAAATTTTCCCAAAAATTATCCGAAAAACATGAAAAGTATTTTTTCTGTTGGCTATCGTTCGACCAATAAATTACCGTTCAATACATCACTCGTAGAGAACTCACACACGATATTCACAAAAAGAGAAATGATTTTCAAAAAAATAAATAATAATCTCTTTAAGTAAAGCAAATAATAATTATAGATATTAACGATCAATGATTACATCGATTATAGATAATCAGTGCATTAATATGTTGACGATAATGATCTCACTATTTGACAAGACAAGACAAGACTCACTACCAGACCAGACCAGACCAGACTAGATCGCTGCAAATTATATGGTCGCAGAAAGTGGGCACCGAATAGACGATCGGATGAATGGCCAACGACTCGCCGCCGATATTCAGAGAGTGAGTGCACAAAAAGATGAGATATTTGATGGAAAGTATTTAGTGATCAGCGCTTAGAGACAAATGTCGTTAATTCCATTCAAATATGCGCTCATCAGTGGCTCTCAGCCGCTGTTCGACTCCATTATCTGGTGTGGGGTTAGAGGAGTGAAGAGGAGAGGTATGCGAAGGAGTGAAGAGCCGAGTGTTAGCGCACTCGACAGTGACAGCCATTGGCGTACATAACATGCGATTCATTGCGAATTCATTTCAATACTCACTTCTCTTCCTCTGAGGCTATTGTGAGCTCTTATTAAAACAAAAGGCCAATAGAGATGTCATTTTCATATTCACTCAAACATAACATCTTATATAACGAGACATAAAACACTTTTTGCCGAAAAATGTAAGGAATAGCCCAAAGGGTTCGAAACAATTTCGGTCTTCACATTACAACACATGCATTAATACGAAACGAAATATTTTGTCATTTCATACAAGAGATGAAATCATTTGCGTATTTTCGCATAGAGTGCTATAAAAATTGAAATTTAGTTTTATTGAAATGTCATCACAAATGACTGCATACGACAGGTTCGGAAAGTGAGGTAACGGAAAGATCTTTTGATAATTAAGAGGAAGGATAAGAGGCCTTAAAACGGGCAAGGTTATGCAAGCAAGGCGATACAGCACCGAATAACAGTATCGATTGTCTCATTTGAATAAATTGAACAAAACCTCAAAATCCGAATCGTGAACAACAAATATAGGGAAAACTGTTTTCTGCCGACACAATGGGCTGCCATTTGAGACCAAGAATAAGGTGTAAAATAGAAAAGATTTACACAATTTTTGAGACCATTCTCTGCTATTATCCAAATTATTGACCCGAACTCTCAGTTTTCAGCCCATGAGAGACGGAAAACAAAAAATTAGATTTCAATTCAATTGCCATTCTCTGCGATATCGGGCAAAACAGGCGCACAAAATGGTGCACTCGCTTTGTGGCCGACGCCCTCCGCCCCCCACACCAACACCAACAGCACAACAATCGGACCGGACTTGACTTGACTGTGACTCCGGCGAAAAGACAACGCCGTATAATGAAAGGGGTTTTGTCTCTCTATAAGGATAATAGCGAACGATTGAGGGCAGAGTTGGAGATAAAAAATATTAAAATGAATTAAGAATTTAATATTCGGAGAAAAAATATTGGAATTTCTTAATGACAGCACATTTGGACGAATAGACTGAGACTGGAGAGGGAGAGGGTCTCCGAATTAAAGCTAGTCGTTATTGGGAGAGTATATGTTTATTGAAAACTACACCCAAAAACAAAATGCAACTATTTCATGCAAATCTTATTTTTCTCGTGATTTTTCTAAATTCAACTGGATTTAAACTTGATTTAAACTAAATTTAAACTTGATTTAAACTAAATTAACTAGATTTAAGCTCAATTAAGCATAGGAAATCCACCCCCTAAATCCCCTTAGAGTCACACAAATCGTTAATTAAACTGGATTTAGCCAAAATTAAGCTTAATTAAAGTTAATTTAACTAAATTAACCCCGAAATAGGCCTAAAATCAAAAGAACGGCTTAAATCGGAGGTAATTAAGATTAATTTA
>JAQGBE010000082.1:0-30930 GCA_034698225.1 Scheloribates latipes | reverse complement strand
ACGGGGTTCTATGGCATCAAAGGCTGATACGAGAGAGGGCGCTATGTTTTATGCCTGATGTGTTTGGATTGTCTGTACCACTCCAGTGCACACCTCTGCAGCCAATGTGCGCACTCTCTCTCTCCACACGTTTGAACGGACGACGCGCTGAAGCACTCGACTAATCAGACGAATCAGACGCAGACAATCAGTTAATCAGTGGCCGACCGCCGACCGTACCATTGACTCCGATGCCGGTCGCACTGCCAGTGTCGGCCTCCGTCGCCTCCGCGCTCTCTTTAGATATGGACACACTTCTGTCAAAACCCAAGTTCACTCAGGCCTTTGTGACGCACGTGTCGGCCACTAAGACCAAAGTGGAGGTCTGGTGCCAAACCGATGTCCGCAAGTGCGCGCTCGTCACCTCTGCCATCGACGACAATCACATGGTTTTGAGCGATTTGTTTGCCATCATCTCACAAAAGTTGCGACCAAAGGCCGCCGATGAGCCACAAGTGGGCAAAAACTACTTGACTCGGTAAGCATTGAACCACTGTTTACCGTTGTCTATCGTTATATAACATTGTCCAACGGTGACTAACGGTGTCCAATGTTGTCCAACATTCGTTATATTGATAGCACCAAAAACGACCTTCACTTTCATCGAGTTGTGGTCACTCACACCGATATCCAATCGAGTAAGGCTTTGGTTCTACTTATTGATTACGGGCCCGAAGAATGGGTGCCATTCAGTCATTTGGTGGAAATGGACTCACTCTTCGAATTGGAACCATTGGCACAGAAGTACTATTTGGCTGATGTAAGGCCGAGTGACGGAGGTATGCCTTTTAGCTGCAAAGTGCGGTTTATTAGCTCTTTGAATGACAGAATGGAATCTAGAAGAAGTGAAGCGATGTCTTGAGCCATATCTGTACAATCGGTTCAACTGCGAAGTGATTGGCGTCAGTATGAATACCGAGTGTATTCGAGTCTATGACGACGAGTTGGAACAACCGTTAGTCACTAGTTTGGTCAAACACTGCAACGGAATTCTTCAGTATCCCAGTTGTCCTAAAGAAGTATTCGAAGCCATCGATTTGACAACTCGTGGCAAAGACAGTGCGTTGAAAGTGCCTAAACAGGAAGCCGTCGTTGACCACAAACACTCTTCGACGGCCACTGATTATGTTCCGCCTGAGAATGACAATAAGAGCGAGTCTTTGGATATTTCGATGTCTTCGCGAAACGATATTAAAGCTGAAGACTTGTCATTGGCTAAGAAGACGGTCCCCGTCTCTAATGGATTCGCTGAGTCTGATAAACCTCAAGACATTGGAGGACATGAGGCGAAGAGAGTGGATGCAAACAATATCACTGTTCCCAAAGGTATGGCTAAACCCGAAAAAAACGATTCAATTATTGATATTATCTGTGACTACTGTGGCAAAGAAGGCCATTACCGCAACTGCCGAGAAGCGCGTTTGCCTCAACAAAGAAGCGCAAGAACTCCTGTTTGCTATAATTGTCAACAAGAAGGACACGTCAAACAACAATGTCCGGAACGCCGACCTTCAGGAAGAACTTGCTATGAGTGCCAAGCGCCGGACCATTTCAGTCGGGACTGTCCCACTCGACGGTCCGGATCGGTTGGCGGATCGCCTACTATTAAATGCTATAATTGCCAAAGAGAGGGACACGTGAGCCGTAATTGTCCGGATTCTCTGAATGAGTCGAAGGCCTCCAGTTTTGACGAATTGGATTGGGCCGGAGATCACTGCCAGACCGAGACTACCCAGTCTGAAGTCAACGATGGCCAGAAACTGTCGACTCCAACAATGACAACTCCTATGGAAGACAGAGAGAATCAGAAGAATATCAAGATGACTGAAATCATTATAGCCAAAGAAAGTGTCGCTAAGATTGAGGAAAGTTTCGACAAAGCTGACCAAAATGTGGTTAAACCTGTGGAGAGCGCCGTTAATATCGAAGAGAGTGTCGTTAACACCGAAGAGAGTGGCCTTAAGACCCAAGAGAGTGGCGTTAAGACCGAAGAGAGTGTGGTTAAGCCCGAGAAGAATGTGGTTAAGCCCGAAGAGAGTGTGGTTAAGCCCGAGAAGAATGTGGTTAAGCCCGAAGAGAGTGTGCTTAAGCCCGAAGAAAGTGTGGTTAAGCCCGAAGAAAGTGTGGTTAAGCCCGAAGAGAGTATCATTAAGCCCGAGAAGAATGTGGTTGAAATGGAAGAGAGCAGTCAGAGAGAGGATAAGGCGAGCGACGGATTGTTAGGCCAAACCATTAGCGTCTTCTTGAGTTCCTATACCACAAAAGAGATGTTTTTACAAAGAGCCTCGAGTTTTAATGGCATTACTCAAATGACTGAACAAATGGTGGAATTCTACGACAAAATCCATTCGACTGCCGAACACCGACTCGAAAGTGTCAAAGTCGGCGATTTAGTGGCCGCGCGTTACTCGTTAGACAACCTCTGGTATAGGGCTTCCGTCACTGGCATCGATGGCCAACGGCTTAAAGTGTTTTATTTGGATTACGGAAACACAGAGAACGTCGAGACCAAGGACTGCAAGGCTCTGACCGATGAGTTTCGCGAAGTTTTGGAACCGCAGGCCATTCGCTGTGTCAACAATGGGAAGGCCATTGACGGCAAGAGCCTCGAGGGGTATGCCCTCGATCTCAACGAGATTGTCGTCCATTTCACTGCATTGGAGGACCAGGTCTACAAAATCGATGTCATCGAAGTCAAGTGAAGCCAACTCTGCTTTCACTGGATATCGGTTTAAATATTAGAATTATATAAACGTGTGTTTGAATAGCAGTGATGTCTTCGCTCTCTTACTTATTCTATTCATTTGTTTTGTACTAAAATTGATTTTGATTTTGATTTTGATTTTCAACTCAAATAAAGATTATATTCCGTGAATTGAATCAATCGATTGGTGTGTCGGTGGAGACCTCTACGGCCTGAGAGGTGTCTCCACTAGAGGTGTATCCGTATTATCACTAACACTGATAATTGAGTGCACTTTACGAGAGGTGTGTCGACGAGCAGACCAGCGAAGACACATTCACCACATTTGCCGACTCTCACTCACTCTGACCGACGTCCGTACCAATCGTTGACCACTTGTTCGGACGCAACAACTGACCCACTATTGTCACCCATCAGACAATGACAGTAAGCGAGTGGATGAGCGGCGACGCGGCCACCAGAACGCACGCTCTGGCCGTCACCCGAGACTACATATCGCAGCCCAGACTGACCTACAAGACCGTGACCGGAGTGAACGGGCCTCTGGTGATCTTGGACGACGTGAAGTTCCCCAAGTTCGCGGAGATTGTCCAGCTAGTCTTGGCTGATGGCACTAAGCGCACGGGTCAGGTGCTAGAGGTCAGTGGCCACAAAGCCGTGGTTCAAGTCTTTGAGGGCACGTCCGGTATTGACGCGCGGCATACGGTCTGCGAGTTCACAGGTTTGTCGAGATATGATTGGACTCAATGAGTGATTGCAGATGAGGTCTAATATTCTACTCATCCAAAGGCGATATTCTGCGAACGCCCGTCTCCGAAGACATGTTGGGCCGCATCTTCAACGGGTCGGGCAAACCCATCGACAGAGGACCTCCGGTGCTCGCAGAAGACTACCTCGACATTCAAGGACAGCCCATTAACCCCGAGTCGCGAACATACCCCGAAGAGATGATCCAAACTGGTATATCCGCCATCGATGTCATGAACTCCATAGCCAGAGGACAGAAGATCCCGATCTTCTCGGCCGCGGGTCTGCCTCACAACGAAATCGCTGCCCAGATCTGTCGACAGGGAAGTCTTGTGAAGCTCCCGGGCAAAGAGATCACAGACGACAACTTCGCGATCGTCTTCGCCGCCATGGGTGTCAACATGGAAACGGCCCGCTTCTTCAAACAGGACTTCGAGGAGAACGGCTCAATGGAAAACGTCTGTCTGTTCCTCAACTTAGCCAACGACCCGACAATTGAACGTATTATTACCCCTCGTCTTGCGCTGACGGCCGCCGAGTTCTTGGCCTACCAGTGCGAAAAGCATGTGCTCGTCATTCTGACCGATATGTCCTCCTATGCCGAGGCGTTGCGAGAAGTAAACCATTCAGAGCTTAGATTCCATTGATTACCACTTTTGCGTTCGCACTCAGGTATCGGCCGCTCGAGAGGAAGTGCCCGGTCGAAGAGGGTTCCCCGGCTACATGTACACTGACCTTGCTCAGATCTACGAGCGAGCGGGTCGTGTCGAGGGCAGAACCGGTTCCATCACTCAGATCCCAATCCTGACTATGCCTAACGACGACATCACTCACCCGATTCCCGATCTCACCGGTTATATCACTGAAGGTCAGGTGACAATCGACCGCCAGCTGCACAACCGACAGATCTACCCACCGATCAACGTATTACCGTCGCTGAGTCGTCTGATGAAGTCCGCGATCGGCGAAGGCATGACTCGCAAAGATCACGCGGACGTCTCCAACCAGTTGTACGCCTGCTATGCCATCGGCAAAGATGTTCAGGCGATGAAGGCTGTGGTCGGAGAGGAGGCGCTCACTCCCGAAGATTTGCTGTATTTGGAGTTCCTCGGAAAGTTCGAGAAGAACTTCATATCACAGGTAATTGGCGTTCAGTTTGTTTGACCAGTGATCACTTGGTCTCTCAATTTTAGGGTAATTACGAGAACCGCACTGTCTTCGAGTCGCTGGACATCGGATGGCAATTGTTGCGGATATTCCCCAAAGAGATGCTGAAACGTATTCCGCAGTCAACTCTGGCCGAGTTCTACCCGCGCCAGACGGGCGGTGCGGCGACCAGTGGCTCGACGGCAGCCAAAAAGCAATAAACTTCTTAACGATTCCACGCAAACCATCGGGTCTTACGTTATGTGTGACTAATATTCCATTACTAGTCGAGAGTTATATTAAATGTTATATCAATCGGAACCAGAATTGGGTTAAAAGACGATATATATATCGAAATATCATTTGAATAATTGAATAATCGACTGATTTGTTGACAATTGTCTGTATTCCAGATCACAGTCTACTGTAAACTAAACTAAACTAAACTATTCTATGCTATCAATAAACTTGTTTTAGTTATTAGCGACAAATCAATCATTTATTGAGAGGAAAAGTGATTCAATCCTAGACTACAAATACAAAAACTGATACAATCGTCGATACAATCGATACGATTAACACAATTAGGCGTCAATGAGATCAATGAAAGATGCGTTCAATGAGTCGATGGCTTGGATGAGGTCTACGCTAACAGTTGTTTGTCTGCAATATCACAGAACAAATTGGAAAATACAATAACTTTATGTGAAAATATGAAAATTTAAAATTACTTTTGAGAATCATTTCGTTATTACAATAGAAAGCTATAAAATGTTAATCAGATTTATCCGAATAGTCGTCTTCATCGACGTCTTCCTCCGAGTCGCTCGACATCTCCTCTTCGATGAAATCGGATGACTCGCCGGCAGACATGTCGTCGTCGATGAAATCGGACGACTCTTTTTTGGGTTTCCTCGCTTTGAAATTGTTTAAGTCGTTGACGAACGAGCTCTGAGACTGAGACTGGGAGTGGGACTGAGGCTTAGGCTTCCGGTGCTCGAAGACTAACGGATAGATTCGTTCGACGGCTGTCTGGACAGCACTCACGTTGGGAGCGGTTATGGTTATGGCGCCCGTTTGGAACACTTTAAGTACGGCTTTTATGTCTTTCATGCGGTAAGTGGCGCCCGGATGTAGTTCGGGTTCGTAGCTGTCAGAGGGACAAAGACAAAGCGGTCAGAGGGGCGCCGATCGGGTAATGCCTACCTGGCGTTGGGTCGGTTCTGGTCGCTGAACTCATGGATCTTAATACCGAACGGCATAATACAAGTGCCCAAAACGTTGACGATTCGGAACGCATTGAACCTCACTTTGAAGCCCAACTTCTGCAGAACGCGGGCCACACGACGGGCGGCCAGTTTGGCCGAGTCCTCGGTCGTGGCACCGGTGCACGTGATTTTGCCCGATGACCAGATGCTGGCCGTCACTCGCGGTGACCGCAGTTTCATTAGAATCATCTAATAATGCAATAAACAACTCAATCAATATACGATTGGATCAATTGATTGCAAACTCAAACCGATTGTTCTCTTTTGTAAACAACATTAGAGCCGTTGCACGCAATTTGTCTTAGATTTAGGTGACATTTGACACTGAAATTGGACACAACGTTGCTGATCGTGATGTCCACCTCGGGCTCGGGCTCTTCGTTCGTGTCCGTGTGGCCATTGTCTGTAGTGTGTGGACTCACTTCTTGTTTAATGTCACTGAGAATCAGATTCGAGTGATTTATGCCGTTTTGAGCGTTCATTTCGTTTCGCAATTGTGTTGACAACCGATGAACAGCCGATCAGTGGATCAGTTGAGTCACTTAGCGGGTTAAGTAGCCGTTGGCTGCCATCGGCAGTGGCGCGGGTCTGCGCTCGCACTCAGACTGACTGACAGTGAGGCCAAGAATCACAATCGCGACCGCAATCCAATCGGTTTGCAGTCGAATCACTGAATCACTTAATTAGTGTTTTCAGTAAAGTCGCTGAAAGTGAAACTCAACTCAACGTTAGAGGCATTGAGTGAGCGATGGGTCGACCGCTCCGGCACTGACTCCCTGTGCAGGCGAGGGAAGGGAAGGCTCGCAGAGAACGAGACGCACAACAGTGAGTGTCTGTGAGTGTCGACTGACTGCCAGTGCAGTGACTGCACTGACTCTCACAGCCAGCGAGAGACCACTGAACCACTCAATTGACAGTCAATGACAGCCATACGGCAACCCTTCGGCAACCCTTCACTGCACTCACCTCTGGCTATGCGATGCTGTCCGCTGTGAGCAGTGGTCACCGATCGGTAGTGAGAGACACAAATGCTTGATATGGCTATGGATGGGCTGATCGAAGAGTTGTGCTTTCGCTGTCTCCCATCTATCGCTTATATACTCCTCGAGTCTAGACTTTCCTAATCTTCCTCTAATGCGAGTAATCCACGCAAAATTCCAGCAGGCTAATTGGCCTTGACAACGCTCACTCTGACTGATCTGGACAAACTTTTCTATTGATTAGCGTTGATTAGCATTGATTCCTATGGTTGTCATCATTTTCCATAATCAACTCCAATATTAAACTCAATGAAACTATGATTATAATTATGTGGAAATAGTGTTAACCGCACTAAACCTATGATACTATCGGTCTTCGGCTGCGGCCCATCAGTGACGGAAAAGTTTATAGAGATTGTATCAATCAATGAGATGGTGTCGAGTGGTAAGGTAAGGATGACTGGCGACCACTTGTGCCGACCAATAGTGGTCACCGCCGGCAGTGAACGGGCGTCTCAAGTGTCAGATGTCGAGGGATGCGATGGATGCGGACGCGGATCGGATGCTGCGGTGGCGTCGGCAGTGACCTCGAGATGGCAGTCAGTGCTGTGTTGTGAGTGTTTGACTCATTAAAAGGCTGAGTGCGAGAGCGGGACAGAGAGTACGGCAGAGATGCTGTGCGGCAGAGATGGTGTGCAGAGCCGAGAGGGTGTGCGGCGCTGTTGGCGTCGTTTGTGTCTTGAGTTGTGACGTCAGTTGTGGACCAATGAGTGCTTCGGTTGGCATCTCTTTATTGACTGCAAAATGGCGACCACACCAGTGAGAGATCAGTTGACGCCACTCAGTGCCCAGTGATCTGCGCCCGACCGCCACCGCTCGCACGCCTCCAGTGCTCGGCTGCTGACCACTCGCGTGAGTTTGAGTCGCGCCGTCCGGTCAGCTCTGGCCGAGACTCGGATGAAGTGTCTGTGAATTGCGACTCAATATAGAGATAGCGTTCAGTCAACGATCACTCAACGCATCCACAGATCACTCATATCTCGCTATAGACTTACTGACTGTCAACCGACCGACCGATTGGTGGCTCTCGACCGCTGACCACCGCTCCCGACCTCAAGACATGTATTGCCACTCTGAGAGCATTTCCTAAATGATTGTTGTCTCCGAGTGTCCGAAGTGTCCGCCGATTCACTCGTATATCGATTATCGGTTTGTCTTGAGTTTTGCTTCAGATATTTATCTTTATTATTATTCATATTATTAATTATTATTATTGTTGTTTAGAGTGACGAGAAATTAGCGGTCATTACATTAATTGCATTAATTTGTCTAAAGTAATATATTATTCCTTATTTATTCTTCATTTGAGAACTGATTGTTTTCATACATCACTTGCAAACTGATTCTCGCTTCAGACACAATACACAAATCATATGTAAATCCATTACAAGTGATTGATAACTGATTTATGCATCCAATCACTAAATAATTGTAAATAATTTCAGTTACTATTAAGTAATTTAAGTCATGTTATGCTCTTCGCCTTCGCTGTCAGAGCCCAGACCTAACACTTAACAATTGTTTTGTAACAACAAGTGTGAACTTTGTCGCCACAATGAGCGACCACATGAACAGCATCGGCAATGTGGTCACTTCGGTGTCGTCGGTGACCACTTCGGTGGGCCAATCGCCTTACACCTCGACGGCCAACAATGTGAGCCACGACTCGTTAGGTCAGCCGCAGCCCAGCAAACGACTCAAAGTGAGCGACTCTACCGATTCGATCTTCAGTTATCTCGAACTATTGCCCGACGAGTTGGCCACTAACACAATGACCAACAGTGTGGACAACGGCTTGATTAGCGTCAACTCGAGCACCACTGCGACGCCCAATACGGTCACTCTGTCCTCCGTGGCTCTGACGCCGCCACAGCAGCAGCAGACCAATCCCAACCTGTCTCAGCTGCTCCAGGCCAAGACTGTCAACAACATCGGCCCGTCGGGCAACCAGGGCCAGCCGCGAATGCTGGCTTCCACTCTTCAGCAACAGTTGAATCATCCGCCGCAACCACGACCGCAATTGCGTTACGCCACCCAACAGAACAACATTAACCCCGTATCTCAGATGCAACTCATTCAACAGCAACAATACCTGCAACAGCACCAGCAGTTCGGGGGTCAGCCTCAGGGACAGCCCTCGAATCAGCAGAGACAGACATTACCACAACAAACTCAGTTTCGCTATAATATGGCTCAAAACCAGACACAACAACAGCCTCTGCTTCAGCCCAATACAGTCCCACAACCGCCACAGACAGTGCCCGCCCCGCGACCCGCCAACCCTTCGCCGATGCCCACCGCTGCCAATACGGCCACCACCGACCCCGAGAAGCGCAAATTGATTCAACAACAGTTGGTTCTTCTGCTCCACGCCCACAAATGCCAGCGAAGAGAACAGCAACAGAGACAGAATGGAAGCGCTGAACCCCAGCGCCAGTGCTCTCTTCCTCACTGTCCGACGATGAAGAATGTTCTCAATCATATGACCACTTGTACAGCAGGTAAGTGTCTCACCTTGATATTGATATTGATATTGAGTTGATTGACGCCATAAACTGACCCTTTGATTGTCGTTTGATTGTCTCCAGGAAAGTCATGCAACGTTGCCCACTGTGCCAGTTCGCGCCAGATCATTTCCCATTGGAAGAACTGCACCCGAGGCGACTGTCCAGTTTGTCTGCCTCTAAAGCAAGCCTCGGACAGGAGAGCGGCCGTCACATTAGCTCAACAGGTATTTGCATGACTCGGTTGGCACTGAAACAAATAACTGATCGCCCCTTTGATGCTCTGTCGACAGCAGCAGCAAAACCCTCAACAGAACTCTCAATTGTCACAACTCTTGCCAAACACCGCTCCGGTCCCTCAGATGGTGAGCACCGCGCCTCAGCCCAACCTGGGAGGTGTGCCCAACCAGGCCAGTAATCCAGTGGCGCCCCCACCGCCCAGTCAGCAGATGCTGGGTCACCACCAGCAGCCCAACCAACAAGATATGCAACGCGCCTATCAAGCGTTAGGCCTTCCATTCAACAACTCTCCGACGCCAACTCAGCCACCATTGTCTTCAAATCGACTCAATCAGAATCAGTCGTCGCCGTTCTCTCAGCCCCAGTCTAAGGAATGGCACAGTTCTGTCACCCATGATCTCCGAAACCATTTGGTCCAGAAGATAGTTCAGGCGATCTTCCCGACGCCCGACCCCAACGCGTGTCAGGACCGACGAATGGTGAACCTCGTGGCCTACGCCAAGAAGGTGGAGGGCGATATGTATGACCAGGCCAACAGTCGCGAGGAGTACTACCACTTGTTGGCCGAAAAGATTTATAAAATTCAGAAGGAGTTGGAGGAAAAGCGGCAGAAGCGCCGCGAGCAGCAGAACCCGGGCGGCAACCAACTGCAGCCGACACCGCCGCCGACGCCCAACCAGTTGCCGACCAACGCGGGTCAGATGCAGTCGATTCGCGGCCAACAGCCCAACTTAATAGGAATGCCGGGACAGCGCCTGACCGCCAACATGGGACAACCGCCGCCCAACGTTACGCTAACGCCACAGAACTTCAACCAACAGAACAATTCATTATCGCAGCAATACTTCATGTCTCCGAGCGGTCAGGCGAGTGGTCCGAGTGCTCAACAATCGCCGCAAACACAGTTCAGACCGACGCTTAACTCTGTCAATAACTCAAACAATAGTCTTAATAACTCGACCGCAATGATCATGAATAACAGTTCCAATGCCAGCGACCAAAACAACAACAGTTTCATAGCCAACCAATCGGTGGGCAACGGCTCGACGCCAATGCACGGCCTTCTTCAGCAGACGTCGACGCAACCCAATACACCGCAACCGCAGTCGATATCAACGACGGCCACACCTCCTCCGCCACGACCGCAATCGGTTCCCACGACCTCACAAACACCTCAGCCTATGAGTCAAAAGGGACAGCACATGGACATCGGCGCTAATGTCAAAAGTGAACCTTTGGATGAATTCATTTCAATGTCTACACTGACGCCGATCGCAAACACGCCGAGTGTTTCGTCTCAGGCCGGAGTCAAACACGAGCCCAATATCCCGAACGACGCCACCGCTTCCGTTTCCAGTGTTGCCTCCACTGACATCAAGAAGGAGATCGAAGAGACAGTCGAGGAGCCCAAGAAGGAGTCCTCATCTCCGAGCGCTTCCACTGATGCGACTGATGTGAAACCTGAAGTGAAACCGCCGGCACCGGTGTGTCCGCCCGCCAACGCTCCCAAGTCTGTCCGTCAGGCGCAGAAGAAAGTGTTCAAACCCGACGAACTGCGTCAGGCATTGATGCCCACTCTCGAGAAGCTCTACCGTCAGGACCCGGAGTCGCTTCCCTTCAGACAACCGGTTGATCCGACACTTCTCCAGATCCCTGACTACTTCGACATTATTAAGAGACCAATGGATTTATCGACAATCAAGAAGAAGTTAGACACAGGTATGCATGCCTTTGATGTCTGGTTGTGATGCATATATTGATACCTTTGTGGCCAAACAGGACAATACGCCGACCCGTGGCAGTACGTCGACGACGTGTGGCTCATGTTCGACAACGCCTGGCTCTACAACCGGAAGACCTCTCGAGTCTATCGTTACTGCACTAAAGTATACTCTCGTTTAGTGTGGTTCTCGCCTCTTGACTGACCGTTTGTTTCTTTGTTCAGTTGTCCGAAGTGTTCGAGTCAGAGATCGATCCCGTTATGCAAAGTTTGGGATATTGTTGTGGTAGGAAATACGTGTTTCAGCCACAGATTCTCTGCTGTTTCGGCAAACAGTTGTGTACTATTCCGAGGGATGCAAAGTATATGAGTTATCAAAATAAGTGAGTTTGGCCTCCATTCGCTTGATTCGATTCACACAGATATAACTGACGGCATTTGTTCGCTTCTTTTAGGTACACATACTGTTTGAAATGTTTTTCGGAAATTCCCGGCGAAGTGGTGACTGTCGGCGATGCCTTCGGTCTCGACCCGACGTCGACCAGCACTCAAACCATCCCTAAAGACAAGTTCGTTGAGTGTAAGAACGATCACTTGGATGTCGAGCCGTTCATTGACTGCAAAGACTGCGGTCGGAAACTGCATCAGATTTGTGTCTTACATCTCGACCCGATTTGGCCGGAAGGGTATGATTCTGTTGTTCATTGTTATCGCCGATCATAACATGTTTTTGTCGTCTATTAGCTTCACTTGCGATGGCTGTCTAAGGAGAGACGCCCGACGACGCAAAGACAATAAATATTGCTCTAAAAGTATGTCTTTCACTGTTTGGCTAAACAATTGATTTATTGATTTGATTTGATTCGATGCCAACAGAACTGCCGAACACTAAATTGGGTCAATTCATTGAGCAAAGAGTGAATGGCTTTTTACGAAAGAAAGACTGCGGCGCTGGAGAGGTGTCCATACGAGTGGTGGCCAGTTCTGACAAATATGTGGAAGTGAAGCCCGGAATGAAAGCCAGGTATTGATTGATTGCTATGCAGTGATTGTTTCGGGACTCGAACTGACCAATGAATTGATGGCCAGGTATGTGGACACCGGCGAATGGCCAGACACGTTCCCCTATAGGGCGAAGGCTTTGTTCGCATTCGAAGACATTGATGGCACAGATGTCTGCTTCTTCGGGATGCATGTCCAAGAGTATGGCTCAGACAGCAGCCCTCCAAACACCAGGTAATAACGACGAGTGCACCCATCATGACCTCACTTAACCTGGTTGTCTCTCCAGACGTGTATATCTTGCATATCTCGATTCTGTCTACTTCTTCCGACCCAAGCAATACCGAACTGCGGTCTACCACGAGATACTCCTCGGATATCTCGACTACACCAAACAGTTGGGTTACACAATGGCTCACATCTGGGCCTGTCCTCCATCCGAAGGTCTGTCCGGTTTGACCGTACTTGCGGTCACTTCTAACCCGATTGTTGTCCATTAGGCGACGACTATATATTCCATTGCCATCCGATCGAACAAAAGATCCCAAAACCGAAGAGATTGCAAGAGTGGTATAAAAAGATGTTAGACAAGGGAATAATCGAAAGGATAGTTCTCGACTATAAAGACATCTATAAGCAAGCTCAGGAAGACAATATGAAACAGGCTTCAGAAATGGCTTACTTCGAAGGTTTGTCTCGATTTATACTTCGTTTGTTTGCATTGAATAACCTTTTATGTAATTTTTAGGTGACTTTTGGCCAAACGTTTTGGAAGACTCGATCAAAGAAATAGAAATGGAACAACAGAAACAACAACAACAGCAACAGTCGGACTCCAAAAGTATTGATGGGCTCAACAATTCGGGTAATCCTACGGACGAGGAATCGATGGGTGAGTCGACTGGAGTGGTGTTGGCGGCTGAGTGGCGGCTGAGACTTTGTGTCACTCCAGATATGATGGACTGCAGTGACAGTCAGAACAGCAAAAACATTGAGACCAACGGCTCGAAAGCCAACTCAACCAAAGAGTCGAACGGCAATAATACTAATATCAAACAACACAAGAAGTCGAGCGGAAACAAGAAGTCGACCAAAAAGCAGAATCAAAGGAAGAACAACACATACAACGCCCGGAACAAGTCGGTAGTTGGTCTAAGCCAGCAACAGAACCAACAGCAGCCGCAGCTCTCAGTGCAGGCACAATGGGATGCGGAGCTGACGTCCAAAGTGTTCGCCACAATGGATAAGCATAAGGAAGTGTTTTTCGTGGTCCGTCTCCACTCAAGTCAGTCCGCGGCCAGTCTGCCGCCAGTCAACGATCCCGACCCTCTCATCAGCTGTGACCTAATGGACGGAAGGGACGCCTTCTTGACGTTGGCGCGCGAGAAGCACTACGAGTTCTCGAGCCTAAGACGCGCCAAGTTTTCGAGTCTGGCGATGCTCTACGAACTGCACAACAGTTCCAACGACCGGTTCGTCTATACGTGCAATACATGTAAACGACATTTAGTCGAAACCCGTTATCACTGCACCATTTGTGATGACTTCGATCTCTGCGTCGCCTGCTATCAACGCGACGGTCACACTCACCCGATGGACAAACTTGGTTTCGGTGATCTGGTCGGCGGAGTCGCCGGCGAAGATGGCTCTGTGACCGGTGCCTCGGGAGGCGTGGCCGCCGGCGGCGATCTGGACGGTAGCGGCGAGAACGCGGGCGGCGGGTCGTCGTCGACATCGCCGGGAGAGTCGCGACGACTTTCGATCCAAAGGTGTATCCAAAGTCTGGTCCACGCGTGTCAGTGCAGAGACGCCAACTGCCGACTGCCCTCTTGTCATAAGATGAAGCGCGTGGTCCAACACGCCAAGAGCTGCAAACGCAAGTCCAACCAGAACCAGACGGCCGCTCCCGGCTGTCCGATCTGCAAGCAGTTGATCGCTCTCTGTTGCTATCACGCCAAGCACTGCCAAGAGAACAAGTGTCCGGTTCCCTATTGCATAAACATCAAGCACAAGCTGCGCCAGCAACAGCTCCAGCAACGCCTTCAGCAAGCACAGATCCTCAAGAGGCGCATCGCCTCCATGGCCTCCATGAGTCAGCAGTCGTCTGCACCGACACAACCGCCGCAACACGACTTCAGTCCTAACACTCAACAGTCGACCGTAAGTCCAATCAATGGTCTCGTTATCACTGCTTTCATCTGACCGATGCATTTCAGTCTCAGCAGCACTACATGAAACCGGCCACAGCCACTCCCCCGCCGCCCGCCGCTCTCCAGGCAGTGGCCAGAGTCCAAGAGGTGGTGGCGCGACAGCAACAACAACAGCCGCCGCCGAGCCAACTGAATAACCCCTACGGAAAGGGCAAACCTATGCATCACTTCCAACAACAGGCGGCGAATCCCAACCCTATGCCGACGAATCAGAGCCAAATGCCAGCCCAACCTCAACCTCAACAACCGCTGAGGCAGACGACACCCAACCAACAGATGCTGCAACAACAGCAACAACAACAACAACACCAGCAAAGGATGCTCATGGCACAACAGCAGCAGCAACAACAACAACAGCAGCAACAGCAACAGCAACAGGTCCAACAACAACAACAACAACAACAGCCACAACAAGTACAGCAGCAACCGGTGCAACAGCAGTGGTACGACTCGTCGCAGGCGAGCCGAGCGCCGCAACAACTGCCACAACAGAGATTCCTGCGAATGCCTCAGTCGGGCGCTAAACCGCAACCGCAGCCAAACATGGGATCACAACAACAACTCCTCTCTCAACCACAGTCTCAGCAACTCTTCCAACAGAATCAGCAACAAATGCTTCCTCAGAACAACTCTAATCCACAACAGGTTCAGCTGATGCACACTCCAGGCAATCAGTCGCAGCAGCAGATGACGATCGGACAGCACCCGCAACAACAGCCGCAGAATCTGTTGCCGCAGGTTCTCAGCGGAAACGTCGGGAATCAACAGCAGATGAATGTTGGCCAACAGGTATGTCCTCTTTGAGACCGTGGCTCTCAATAGACCGTCAATTGATGTCTTGTTTGTCGTGACGCGACAGATGCAGAGCGGGCCGACACTCAACGCCATCCCCGGTAATGCGAGTCAACAACAACAAGCACTGCAGCAGTTGTTGGCGACACTCAAGTCTCCGGCCTCTCCGCAACAGCAGCAACAGGTGCTCAACATTCTCAAGTCGAACCCGGCTCTGATGGCCGCCTTCATCAAGCAGAGGACAGCCCAACAGCAGCAGCAACAGCAACAACAACAGCAGATGCAGACACAACAGCAGCCGCAGCACATGCAGCAACAGGTCTGTCCACTTGACCGCAGTCTTGGTCACAGTCTCGGGACTAACGCTGTTGTGTTGCAGACATTGGGCGGTCAGTCCGGTCAGACGCAGCCTCAGCCTCAGCAGCAGCAGTGGTTCCAACAGCAACAACAACAGCAGCAGCAGAGGCAGCAGATGGCGGGCCAAAGACAGATAATGCAATCACCGCAACAGCGACTGATGGCTCCGCAACAACAGCCGCAGCAACAGATGTACGGAACGGTTAGCCAAAGGTTTTGGGCGCAGAACCCGAGTCAAGGGAAGCCTCAAAGAGGAGCTCTGATGCGGTCTCCGCCGCAGCAAAGGCTGCAAACGCCGAGGTATATGACCGCAGGAACGCAACCGCCCGGTCAGGACCCGACGGATATGCTTCTGTTCCAACAGCAGAACGACTTCTCGGGCGGTCAGAGCGGGGGTCAGTCGGGCGGCGGACAGGAGCTGACACCTCAGGACCAGTTGACTAAGTTTGTGGAGAACTTGTGAGACAAGACTTAGTGACTGTGACTGTGATTAGTGTCCAAACAAGACATAAGACTTAAGTGTATTATAAGTGATGTCAACTCAACTCAACTCAACTAAACTCTTCACTCCAGTTGTGATCCAAATGGACTTCAAGTGAAAGCCGGCAGTGATTGGGCTCTCAGTTCACTCATCGGTCGCCAACTCTTCTGCAATCAAATCAATTTATGTTAAGAGTCGACGACTCGTTGCGAACGGCTTTTGCGAACTGTTTTATAGTTAATTAATAATTAAATAATTAAAGAAAAGATTAATAAATAAATAAATAAATTACTCTTTTTAGACGATTTCAGCCCAAATCAAGTGATTCTAAATCCAAATGCGATTACATTTTCATTATTAGTTATATTGATATCATTTGTGCAACGATTCAAACAAACGATTGAATCACTTCTTATCATGTTTTGTAAGACATGTCATTCAACCAATAAATTAATTACAATTAATAATTCTTTTCTTTTAATTATTTATTACTTAAAAAACAGTTAAATAACGAACAGTTAAATAGAGAGACCAATCAGTCATTCGATTCGTTTGAGTCGGACACAAATCAGTAGAACTTCTTCGCCTGGGACTCGCGACTGGCCCTATAGAGGTGGTAACCGAGCAGAATCACTAAATGCAATGACATTATCACCAAAAAGCTGGTCGTCGATAGACACGTCGGCACTGGTGGACAGCCGACCGAAGCCGAGGCTCGAGTGTCCACTTTGACGGCGAGAGAGCCGACCTCTCTCTTGATTACGTTCACGCCTTCCCTCACTTCGTTCAGCAACTGTTGGATCACTTGATTGTTTTGTGCGTCAGTCCCGCCCCCACTCGGAGCACTTCCGCCCCCACTTTGGTGCGAGTTCTGCATCAACAGACTCTTCAGTTCCCGAGAGGTCTGAACCACTTCGCGCTGGTTTCCCAGCATTGCCTCGACTTCGTGTCGGCTGAGAGGCAGTTGAGGGGCGCCTCCGGTGTACTGTTGACCGGTGGCGACGGGAGCGGTGCCCGTCTGGACAGAGCTCAACATTGAGAGCACTCTCTCCTGTCGGCCAACTATTTCGTCCAGTTTTCTGTTCATATGTCTCACGGCTTCGAATACCTGACTTTGGCCCTCAAATATTTGTTTGAGCTCTCGAGTGCCGAAGTCGTCCTCGTCAGCGGTGCTGCGGTCGTGTTCCAGCTTTTTGGCCTCTTCGGGGTGTTGTTTGAAGTACTCTTCCTTCTGTCTCTCGAGTTTGTCTCTGTACTGTTCATACTCTCGAGCGAACCGTTCCTTTTCGGACTCAGCCATTCCGGCCGCGGGTTGGGGTTGACTGCCGGGCACGTGAAGACTGTACGTCAAGAACTTGAGGACGTCGTGGTCGTCGGCCAGACCACCCGTGGCCGCAGACACACCGAAGTGACCGAATTGAGGCAAAAATACATTTTCGGTTCTTAAGCAAAGCTCGTATTCTTCGTCATTATTGGTATTTCCGGAGTGAAACATAACAGACAATACATTCTTGTAATACTCGATCTTCGCCCGCGTCGGGAACGGCTTGTTTCGGAAGTCGCGGAGACAACCGGCGAGTTGTTGATTGATGCCATCGCTCTGGTGGTCGTAAGCCTTGGACCCGTCGTTGATCATCGCCATAATGAACGGGTTATTGCCTTTGTTGTCGTTGTCGAAGGAGTCGAAGAACAGCGCCAAACCCTTCCAATTATCTGCGGAGCCAAACACCGGGCCCTCAGGCATGTGGTCTTCGGTGAACCAGAAGGCGAGGCCGTCAGCGCCCAGTCTTCCCCTTCCGTTAACCCTGAAGACGAGCTCCACTTCCCACCACTCGAAGCTAGTCTTTGTCTTCGTCCAAACCGACCCCTTTTTGCTTCTTAAGGAAGGCGTGATTCTCACCATTTCCTCGGAAGCGATGGCATTGCCGTCGTATGTCCAGAAGGGAACGGTTCCGTCCTTTTGCGCCAAATACGGGCCTTTGAATGAATACTTGTATTCGAACCGTTTGTGCGGCAACTCGTAGGCCGTCTGTTGGCCGTAGAGTCGGCTGTCGGACAACACCGTGAGAAGGACCACCAAAACGGACAGACACCGGCACAACACGTTCCTCGGCCTTAACTGACTCATCTTCGGTGGTCTCAGTGTTTTGCGGCTCAATGTGACAGTCGGTGATCACTTCAGTGGTCACTTCTTAGACTCGTAAGAATCGTTGGAATCTTGTGGTCGACAATACACGTCATTAGACATACAGTAAACACAACTCTCGTCTCGTCTCACGAATGCACTCAACTATAGGTTTAAAGCACTGAACGGCCGGTAAATGACGTTTACGTACGACAGGAGAGGATTCGCGTCACGTCTTCGGGTGTTTCGGTTGGACTCAATCGGCGAGTGATTAACGACTGAGACCTGAGGTCAACCCAAGTGAACACGAAATGCGTCAATGATTATGAGATATCGAGCGCTTTGTTGAGTCGGTTGTGTGGAAGGGGTGGCAAAAGCGGTGCCGCTATTGGTGTCCACGCGTTGACACGTTTTGCTGAGAGGGAGAGTCCATAGAGAGTCGACTGACTGCCAGTGACTGGCAAAGAGTGGGACTTCGAGACTGACTCCACGTCGGACTCGAGATATAAACAATATTGATATCGGGTTCGCCTCCAATCCAATCGACCGCTCACTCCATATCGAAGCCATGGCTTCCGAAGCAGTGGATCAGGCGTTGGGACAAATAAACGCCACTCTCAACGACTCGGTGGCCACCAATGGCACCGACAAATACAAGTCGACTCCCGAAGGAATGCTCTGCGCCTACGGAAGCATTATAGCCATGGCTTTGATCCCCATTTTCGTGGGCTCTTTCCGATCAGTATTACATCACAAGCAACAAAAGGTCTATTGATTGCCAGTGAAGACAGTGTTGTCATTGTTTTGTCGTGTCGTCTGACAGGAGTCGGGCGAACAGCCGGAGACGATGACCCACAGAGACGCGGCGATGTTCCCGATCATTGCCAGCGGCGCTCTCTTCGGTCTCTACATCTTCTTCAAGGTTGCCAACCAATGGTCTCATGACTTCAGTGCTAATATTTTCTTCTGACAGCTCTTCTCCAAAGAGTACATAAACCTCTTACTGACCGGCTATTTCTTCTTCCTGGGAGTGCTGGCGTTGGCCCACGTCTTGAGTCCGATAGTGAACCGTCTTCTGCCCAACTCGTATCCAATCATTCCATTTCATCTACTCTTCAACAAAGGCAAAGAAGACTCGCGCGAAGCTCTGATTGACTTCGAGTTTGATTCGCGAGACTTCGTCACTCTCGCCATCTGTTCTGCGCTCGGAGTTTGGTATCTCTTTAAAAAAGTAATTTCCCGACAAAGTCTCTGATTAGTAGAAGACCCGAACCAATGTCCAAACATTTGCATCTTTGCTGTCAGCTCTACCATAGACTCAAATACCGCTTCTGTTGCAGCACTGGATCGCTAACAACCTCTTCGGTCTGGCGTTTGCCATCAATGGCGTCGAGTTATTGCATTTGAATAGCATCGTCACGGGATGTATACTATTAAGCGGTCTCTTCGTCTACGATGTCTTCTGGGTGTTCGGCACTGATGTCATGGTGACAGTGGCCAAGTCTTTCGAGGCGCCCATCAAACTGGTCTTTCCCCAAGACTTCCTCGAGAGTGGCGTTTACGGGACACACTTCGCGATGTTAGGGTTGGGCGATATCGTCATTCCCGGCATTTTCATCGCTCTTTTATTGCGGTTCGACGTCAGGTATGGCATCCATAACAACGACAGCCAATCACTGGAGACGCGACTCAATTGTCTTTTGTGACCGCAGTCTCAAAAGGAAAGGAAACGTTTACTTCTACACGAGTTTCGTGGCCTACATCCTGGGTCTGGTGCTGACCATTGTGGTGATGGCCTACTACAAGCACGCACAGCCGGCCCTCCTATATCTGGTGCCCTTCTGTATCAGTTTTCCACTTTCGCTCGCTCTCATCAGAGGAGACATCAAAGAGCTCTTCCGGTGAGTCCTCAGTCAAGAGATGACGAAAGCAATGACTGACTTATCTGATCCACAGTTACGAAGATCATCCCTCGGCTGACAAAGAAGTGGACAAAATAGACAAAACGGATAAATCGACAAAAACCAGTAGAAAGGAGTCTAAAAAAGGCCAATAGTATTGGACAAACGTATTGTGATCTCGGTTTCGGATTTTGTTGGAAATCTCTATTAAATCGATATTATTATCAATAAAATTATTTAATTTACATCAACTCAAAGCCATTGCCAATAAAGCATTTAATCATTACATCTATCTATCAGTCTATACACGCATTCAATTCAGTATCTAATATAAGCCAAGAGCCAACTCGACAGCTATTAGTCGGACGGAACGCCCAACTCCTGGTTTGTCCACTTGTCCCGCGGCGGCCATATGTGCTCACCTGAAGAACCAATTCAAGGGTCATATATGTGTCAATACAAACGAATGGATGACAATCTGCAGACCTATGAGTTCGCGCCAGTTGTGTCGGAACATCCAGAAGATGTAACACCACATCAATCCTCCGTAGAAGTGAGACATCCGTTGAATGAAAGGCCGGTTCGGCTCGTAATTCAGTTCCCGATAGGCCGTACTTATCAGGAAAATGCATGTTTAGAGCCATTCAAATAACATTAGACTCACTATCCATGACTCGTCCGGTGCGCCACCCGTTCTGTGGTCCGACCCGAAGACGGCAGAGCGGTGTTTGGCCGCAATCCTGATAGCAATCGCCTGCAGACCACGTTTGCCATAATCACTCAATCAATGTCTCCAAATTGGAGACTCCAATGTTTGTCAATGTTTACTGTTTTGTCAGCAAAGCTCTGCTTTTTCTACAAAAGCTTCGACACAATTGGACTCCACTTCACACGTGACTGCCGTCACTGCCTTCCGTCGGTATTTCCATTTGGTGGCAGCTCTTGGCCACTGACCAGTGACCACCCTATACACACTTCATCTAGACGTCATCTAGCTCAATTTAAACAGAACTGATTTATTGCAAAACAAACAAATAGTTAGTGGCGGCTAAACTAAAATTATCAAGTTAATTTTATTAATAAAATTGTCATTGGTATCATTTGTAAGCAATAGCAACTCTTCTCCAGTCAATTCTTAGCACCATTTCAGGCCTAATGTGATGCCAATGACTGCGGAAAATGTGAGTTCAGGTCAGAGGGTATGCACTGAATGTCATTTCAATGGTTCCGGTATTCATGACTTGGCATTGGATTCACGGTTTGTGCCGTTTGGCCGATGGATCGGTCTATTGTTCAATGACCAGTGATCAGTGACCAGTTTGACACTCATTCATATAGCAGCATGCCACAATTGACCATTGACCTTGTCTCTCAATTGTCTCTCAAGTGAAGACAGCTTTTTGAGAAAGGCTCGGTCGTGAGCACAATGTCAGTCTTGTGTCGAGTGTTAAGTGTTTATGCATTGCGTGATTGGACTAAAATATTGCCTAAAATGCGGTAATCAGTGGTAATCAGTGGCGAAGAGGCCATTCATGGGTCCCACTGCCGGTGACCGGTCAACGTCTGTCCGGCCAGAGACCGGTCACCGGTGTCCCCAACGCCTACAGTGAAGGCATGTCTCGTGTAATGCACTCATTGGTGGCTCGTCTGCGATGACTCACAGTTGGGAACCTTCTGGAAATGGCTGCTCACAGAAGACCTTTGGTCGCCGTCAGACAGAGCGCGGCAGCGATGACGTCACTGCACTCCAGTCAAGTCACGCGAGTCGAGTGACGTCAGCGCTGGTGCTCTCCGTCTGGTGAGCGCAGAGGCGTCTGAGGCGAAGGCAGTGCTCAGCGGTTTCGAGAACTTTCTGGAGAGCATTGAAAAGGTATATAATTGGTGGCGAGGCGTGAGTCGAGTCAGTCGTAGATTCAAACGCTGTCTATAACTCTCATTCTAAGTCTCACTCCATTGTAGTAATCGTTAACTTATTAACGCAATTCATCTTCGATTCACCGAACCTATACTCACCGAAGACAATGGCAAAGGTCGCAGCGATCGGTATTGATTTGGGCACCACTTACTCGTGTGTGGGTGTCTTCCAGCACGGCAAGGTCGAGATCATCGCCAACGACCAAGGTAACCGAACCACTCCCTCCTATGTGGCGTTCACCGACACCGAGCGACTGATTGGTGACGCGGCCAAGAATCAGGTGGCGATGAATCCGTCCAACACTGTGTTCGACGCCAAACGACTGATTGGCCGCCGATTCGATGACGCGACCGTTCAGTCGGATATGAAACACTGGCCCTTCCAAGTGGTCTCCGACGGCGGCAAACCCAAGATCCAAGTGGACTACAAGGGCGAGTCCAAGACCTTCTTCCCCGAAGAGATCTCGTCAATGGTTCTGGTCAAGATGAAGGAGATCGCCGAGGCCTACCTGGGCAAAACGGTGACCAACGCCGTGATCACAGTGCCGGCCTACTTCAACGACAGTCAGCGCCAGGCCACGAAGGACGCCGGAACCATCTCTGGCCTCAACGTTCTTCGTATCATCAATGAGCCGACAGCAGCCGCCATCGCTTACGGCCTCGACAAGAAAGGTCAGGGCGAGAGAAATGTCCTCATCTTTGATTTGGGCGGCGGAACCTTCGACGTCTCGATCCTTACCATCGAAGACGGCATCTTCGAAGTCAAGTCTACCGCAGGCGACACTCACTTGGGCGGCGAGGACTTCGACAACCGAATGGTAAACCACTTCATCCAGGAGTTCAAACGCAAGCACAAAAAGGATCTGAGCGGCAATAAGCGGGCCGTCCGAAGATTGAGGACTTCGTGCGAACGCGCGAAGAGAACCCTATCGTCTTCAACACAGGCCTCGATCGAAATCGATTCGCTCTTCGAGGGCATCGACTTCTACTCGACCATCACCAGAGCCCGATTCGAAGAGTTGAACGCCGACCTCTTCCGCTCCACTCTGGACCCGGTGGAGAAGTCTCTGCGCGACGCCAAGCTGGACAAGGCTCAGATCCACGACATTGTTCTGGTCGGCGGTTCCACTCGAATCCCAAAGATCCAGAAGCTTCTGCAGGACTTCTTCAACGGTAAAGAGCTGAACAAGAGCATCAACCCCGATGAGGCAGTGGCCTACGGCGCCGCAGTCCAGGCGGCCATTCTCAACGGCGACAAGTCTGAGGCGGTCCAAGACCTGCTGCTTCTGGACGTGACCCCACTCTCGCTCGGTATCGAGACTGCGGGCGGAGTGATGACCACTTTGATCAAGAGGAACACGACTATCCCCACCCGACAGACCCAGACCTTCACCACCTACAGCGACAACCAGCCGGGTGTCCTCATCCAGGTCTACGAGGGCGAGCGCGCGATGACCAAAGACAACAACCTTTTGGGCAAATTCGAGTTGACGGGCATTCCTCCCGCGCCCAGAGGTGTGCCGCAGATTGAGGTCACCTTCGATATCGACGCCAACGGCATTCTCAATGTGTCGGCCGTCGACAAGAGCACCGGCAAAGAGAACAAGATCACGATCACCAACGACAAGGGCCGGCTCTCGAAGGAAGAGATCGAGCGAATGGTGAAAGAGGCCGAGTCTTACAAGGATGAGGACGAGAAGCAAAAGGATCGCATTCAGGCGAAGAACGCGCTCGAGTCGTATGCCTTCAACATCAAGTCGACTATCGAGGACGAGAAGGTGAAGGACAAGATCGGCGAAGACGACCGCAAGAAAGTGTTGGACAAAGTGTCTGACATCATCAAGTGGTTGGACACCAACCAGTTGGCCGAGAAGGAAGAGTTCGAGCACAAGCAGAAGGAGTTGGAGGGCGTGTGCAACCCGATCATAACCAAGCTATACCAGGGCGCGGGCGGAGCTCCCGGCGGCTTCCCGGGAGGCGCCGGTTTCCCTGGCGGCGCACCCGGAGCTGCTCCCGGCGCTGGTGCCGCTCCCGGAGCGGGCGCTGGCAGTGGACCGACCATTGAAGAGGTCGACTAAATGTGATACTTATTGCCAGTCATTCCTTGATTTTTGGTTAAATTTTTACTTAATTTCGACTCTTATTTGAAATTAAAATTTGAATAGAAATGAAAATATGTTGTAATGACTGGAATCGAAATAAATTGAATTGAATTCAAAATTAAACACTTTGTCTGAAATGATTGATTGAGCCGAACAACGGTTGGGTGACAGCGATGGCCACAGACTGACAGCGAGTGACAGACACTGTCAGAGAGAGAGGCCGTCATCGGTGGTGTGATGTGGTGTGCGATGCGGTGGCGCTCTCGGCGTCGCTGTCGGTCTGACTGTGCGTTCAGTTTGTGTTGTCATCAGATCGTGGCTTATATTTGTGGCACTGTTTCTCTGTTTATGTCTTATGTCTGACGATTGCATAAAACTGAGAGACAATTGATTTGTGATTTGTGGTAAAGTCTGTCGCCTTTGAACTCATTTATTGTTTATTTATTAATTGGTTTTCCCAAAAAAATATTAAATGTTTAGATAATTATATGAAAGTTATGGCAATTGTGGACAAAATGAGTGAAACTCTTATTAAGTTTGGCTAAATATGGACTTGAATTGACAAATAATGAGCAATAATTCGGTGACATATCCGAAGAGAAGCACAATTAGCCAGAAAAACCTAGACATCAATAATTGCAAAGAAATGTTTATTACGAGAGCTCTTCAGAAGATTCTGAGCGACCGCGAGATCAAGAAGTCCCACAACAGTCAAGTGAGGAAAGCCTGCGAATCGGCGCTCGGTATGTCTTCGGCCACTGTTATGGTCTCCGATGATCATTGTCTGCTTGTCCACAGAGAGCATCAAAAGCGAGTCTCAAGAAGTGCCAAATGAGACCACTTCGGCGGAATTGTCATCAGCTCTGCCGCAGCCGAAGCACGAGAGCGTGATGACCATCGATGCCGAGAAGTACTTCTTGCCGTTCGAGTTGGCCTGTCAGTCCAAGTCGGCCAAGATTGTGGTCACAGCTTTGGACTGTATCCAGAAGTTGATAGCCTACGGACACCTGACTGGCAATCGGGTTGATCCCAAAAATCCGGACAAATTGTTGATCGATTCGATTGTGGAGACGATCTGCGGCTGCTTTCACGGCCCGAACACCGACGATGGCGTTCAGCTACAGATCATCAAAGCATTGCTGACAACTGTCACCTCCCAGTCATGTCAGGTCCACGAGGGAGGCATTCTTCTGGCAGTTCGCACCTGTTATAACATATATCTGGGCTCAAAGAACCTGATCAATCAGACGACCGCGAAGGCCACTCTCACCCAAATGCTTAACGTTATATTCAGCCGAATGGAGGCCCAGAGTGTGGACATCAACGGAGAGAACAACTCAAACGACAGTTACGACAATCAGACATTTGCCGAACACTCGAATACTGAGCCCAACGGAGACATTGATTCAATTGAGTCGGTCGTCGAGAGTGTTGTCAATGAGATGTTAGACAAAGTGGTGATGATAGACAAGTCCATCGAGGCAACAGATTCTTTGTCTTCGATGGGCAATCGCGTTCCATCTTCCGAGAGCATCGAGACCACCGATTCTTCCGCCGTCTCGATGGACACAATTCATCTGAGTTTCACTCATGTCCTACAAAAGGACGCATTCCTTGTGTTCCGCTCGTTATGCAAACTAAGTATGAAACCGCTGCCCGAAGGACATCCCGACCCCAAGTCTCACGAATTGCGATCAAAGATTCTTTCCCTCCAATTAATTCTGTCAATACTCCAGAACTCGGGTCCAGTGTTCCAATCAAGTGATATGTTTGCGGTGGCGATCAAACAGTACTTATGTGTCGCCCTCTCCAAGAACGGGGTTTCCAATGTTCCCGAAGTGTTTGAATTATCGTTAGCCATATTCTTAGCCCTTCTTCAGAAATTCAAAGTCCATCTGAAGAAACAAATAGAAGTGTTCTTCAAAGAAATTTTTTTGAACATCTTGGAGACAATCACCAGTTCTTTCGAGCACAAATGGATGGTCATTCAGGCGCTGACCAGAATATGCGCCGACGCTCAGAGCGTTGTCGACATTTACGTCAACTACGACTGCGACCTCTCGTCGGAGAATATTTTCCGCCGACTTGTCAGCGACTTATCAAAGATAGCTCAGGGAAGGGGACAACTGTTGGACGTCGGGCTCATGACTCCCACCCAAGAGAGAAGTCTCAGAATCAAAGGTCTCGAGTGTTTGGTCTCTATCTTGAAGTGTATGGTTGAGTGGAGTAAAGACCTTTACATCAACCCGAATCAACTTGTTAATTTGGGCACCGAAAAGAATAAGGAGACCAATGGGCCCGAGGAAGGCGGCGATGCGCTGAAGACTTACGACAGTTCCAACTCGTTGAGCGCAATGGGACGCAACCACTCGTCGCGGGCACAGTTGGATCAGTCGGACAATCCCGAGCAATACGAAGTGGTGAAACACCAGAAGGACATCATAGAACACGGCATATCACTGTTCAATATGAAGCCTCACCGCGGTCTGGCCTACTTGCAAGAGCATAAAGTGATCGGCACCTCTGCGGCAGACGTCGCCGAATACTT
The DNA here is from genome assembly GCA_034698225.1 of Scheloribates latipes. Taxonomy (NCBI): domain Eukaryota; kingdom Metazoa; phylum Arthropoda; class Arachnida; order Sarcoptiformes; family Scheloribatidae; genus Scheloribates; species Scheloribates pallidulus. Next base: position 4,090 of record JAQGBE010000082.1, on the reverse strand, counting down.
GCACAGCACTGAGAGACTCGACAAGACTCAAGTGGGAGAGTTCATGGGCGAGAGCGACAAATTCAACCGGGAAGTGATGTATGCCTATATCGATCAGATGGACTTCTCAGGTAAAGACATCGTCTCTGCTTTGCGCTCATTCCTCGAGGGCTTTCGACTGCCAGGAGAGGCCCAGAAAATCGACCGAATGATGGAAAAGTTTGCTTCGCGTTATTGCGAGACTAATTTCAATAACGGTCTGTTCGCCAGCGCAGACACCGCTTACGTATTGGCTTATTCTATAATTATGCTGACCACTGATCTGCACAGCGCTCAAGTCAAGAATAAAATGACCAAGGGCCAGTACATCAAAATGAACCGCGGCATCAACGACAGCAAAGACCTGCCCGAAGACTATTTGTCGCAAATCTATGACGAGATCGCCGGCAGTGAAATCAAAATGAAATCGAATAACACGGCTCGACGCAAATTGGGCCGCGAGTTGGCCAGTGAGAAGACCCGTCGGTTGCTCTACAATGTCGAGATGGAGTCGATGGCAGCCACGGCTAAGGCTCTGATGGAAAGCGTGTCTCACGTGGAGTCCCAGTTCACTCTGGCCAAGCACTTAGAGCACGTCCGTCCCATGTTTCGGATCGCTTGGACGCCCTTTTTGGCGGCCTTTAGTGTTGGTCTCCAAGACTGTGATGACTCTGAAATAGCTTTGCTGTGTTTGGACGGCATCCGATGTGCCATAAGAATCGCGTGTATATTCCAAATGACTTTGGAGAGAGACGCCTACGTCCAGGCGCTGTCGCGGTTCACACTCCTGACCGCGACCTCCACTCCCAGTGAGATGAAGAGCAAGAATATCGATACAATCAAAACACTGATTAGCGTTGCGCACACAGACGGCAATTATTTGGGCAATTCTTGGCTCGAAATTCTGCGGTGCATATCCCAGCTCGAGTTGGCACAGCTGATCGGCACAGGTGTCAAACCCCAGCTGCTGACCACAGGCACTGTCAACGGCACGCCCGCTAATGCCAGTCACTCTTTTGTATTCCCGCTGAAGCTCGAGTCGATCTCTTCCTTCGCCGTCGACTCTCTGTCGCGAAGCAAAGACAAAGACCAAAAAATTCCTGACTCGATAAGCGAGACCTCATCGCAAAGCGTTGTGGTGGCCGTCGACCGCATCTTCACCGGTTCGATCAGACTCGACGGCGACGCGATCGTCGATTTCGTCAAAGCCTTGTGTCAGGTCTCGAGCGAAGAGCTCTGCCATCCGTCTCAGCCCCGAATGTTCAGTTTGCAAAAGATCGTTGAGATCTCGTACTACAATATGGGCAGAATTCGGCTCCAATGGTCGCGAATCTGGGAAATTCTCGGCCAACACTTCAACAAAGTCGGCTGCAATAACAACGAAGAGATCGCATTCTTTGCCATCGACTCTTTGAGACAGTTGTCGATGAAGTTCATCGAAAAAGGCGAGTTCTCTAACTTCCGCTTCCAAAAAGACTTCTTAAGACCTTTCGAGCACATAATGAAGCGAAACGGTTCGATCGCCATCAGAGATATGGTGGTCCGCTGTATCGCCCAAATGGTCAACAGCCAGTCCAATAACATCAGGTCCGGATGGAAAAACATTTTCAGCGTCTTTCGGATCGCCGCCTCAGATAACGACGAATATATAATTGAATTGGCGTTTCAGACCACTTCTCACGTCATCAACGATATCTATGACCAGAGCTTTCAAGCGATGATCGACTCCTTCCAAGATGCTGTCAAATGTCTTTCGGAATTCGCGTGCAATCAGAACTTTCCCGACACTAGTATGGAAGCGATTCGTCTGATCAGAACCTGTGCCCGACATGTGGCAGAACAGCCAAACTTCTTCAAGGATTATAATTTAGACGATCAAAGCTCAAGTAATCTGACCTCCGAGAAGGACCGGGTTTGGGTGAGGGGTTGGTTCCCTATCCTCTTCGAGCTGTCCTGCATTGTGAGCACCTGTAAGCTCGATGTGAGGACACGAGCGCTGACTGTGATGTTTGAAATAACCAAATCTCACGGATCGCTATTCGCACAGCACTGGTGGCAGGACTTGTTTCAGATAATCTTCAGGATATTCGACAACATGAAGCTTCCGGAACAGCAGAGCGAGAAGTCCGAGTGGATGACCACGACCTGCAACCACGCCCTGTACTCAGTGGTCGATGTCTTCACTCAGTATTTCGATATATTGAGTCCACTCCTGTTGAGTGACGTGTATTCGCAACTTCTGTGGTGTGTCCGCCAGCAAAACGAACAGTTGGCCCGATCGGGCACTAATTGCCTGGAGAACTTGGTCATCTCTTGTGGGATGAAGTATACTGAAGATACCTGGCATAAAACGGCTCAATGCATACTCGAGATGTTTGAGACCACTCTTCCTAACCAATTGCTCGACTGGAAGCCAAACCACATGTCATACTCGCCATCGAAGATGACAACAAACAAATCAAATGACAATATTGAAGACCAGGACTCCAAAGCAAACGTTACGAAACAGCTGTTCAATCACCTGAAGATCGAATGCATAGTTCAATTAGAATTAGTGCAAACCATTGATAACATAATCTTCTTTCCGGCCACAAGTCGTAAAGAGGACGCAGAGATGATGGCAGACATCCAGAACGAGTTGGACTCGAAGAGTACGAAACAAAGTAAAGAGTCGGCCAATAAGGCGCCGGTGGGCTCGCAGTCTGAGCAGCAGCAGGAAGAAGAGCAGGGCATGTATTCGGTGGTGCCCTCACATATCTTGATACGTTTGGCTCAGTGTCTGACTCAATCGCATCGGTTCGCCAAGACGTTTAACCAGAACCACGAACAAAGGAATGTCTTGTGGAGGGCCGGCTTCCACGGCAACGCCAAACCCAATCTACTCAATCAAGAAGTGAAGAGTCTCTGCTGTGCGCTAAGAATCCTCTTCCGACTCTACTCTGATGAGACCCGTCAGGAGTGTTGGCCAACAGTTGAGCAAAAGATAATGAGGTTATTATAGCGCAGACCAGTCCTCGGGTCGACTCTATTAGCGATAATATATTTAGTTTTCAATGATTCTCAATCATTCTTCTTCTTCTCCTTCTTCTTCTAGTGTTTGTTACGGAGCCCTCGAATATTACTTATCATTAGAGGCAGAGACACATCGCGACAATTGGACGCCTCTTATGCTCCTTATTCTCTATAAACTGCACAAACTTTGCGACGAAAAGGTATCAATCGATTGGTATATCAGTGACAGACCAATGAGTCCGTCACTCGTATGTCAATCAATCAATTGAATAATGTTTGGGACGACTCGTCTCCCAAATGAGCTGAAGTGACGACTGTTTAACGCTTTGTTGGTATTCTTATGTTCAGTTTCGTAGCCATACGTCAGCCTATTATCGATTATTATGTGATCTGATTTGCTATGATTTGAAGCCTCAGCTGAGGGCAGCTCTTCGGCGACTCTTCGTTAGAATCGGTTACAACTTTGCAATCAATAATTCTAAAGCTTAACAACACTTGAGAGCACTAGTCATTCGATGGAAGACAACTGAAGACAATTGGGAGGGTCGGACACAATGAGGACATTATTCAACTGCTTATGTATTCCATTCCACTGCTCATCGATACTACAGAAGAGACACTTCGGTTGATATCCGAGTCGACCACTTGTTATGTAAAATTGAATCAATTGAATAGTTTATTAGTATTTATATAAATGAAGAATAAATGGATTTGAATTTGATTTGATTGACATCTGTCTCAACACTCAATTGTCTTCTGCTGTGTTGGTCAACACTTCCGACACCAGTGATGACAACGACTCACTACGACTCACCTACTAATTGATAGGCAAATTAAATATTTTCAATTCATTACTCGAATCTATAATCGAATAATCAAAAGTAAGACATATTTGAGGCAATAATAAGTAAGGAATTTGCGATCCGTTTCTCAGAATTCGGATCTAATATTTGTTGAGCTCTAAAGAGACGGTAATTTCAAACATATACAGTTCAGCGTCGGTTTTGCCAGACGCGGTTTAGCCAGAAACTCGGTTCAGCCAGATAATTTGAAAGCACCG
>JAQGBE010000081.1:0-30947 GCA_034698225.1 Scheloribates latipes | reverse complement strand
CCCACCACATCGACAAGACAAACGTAAAAAGTACATCCAATGAGTCGATAGACTCTACGGATTATAATGAAGAAAGAATTAAAGGTTTATCTCTACAAATCACAAGTCCATACTGAGATAACTGAGAAGGCTATAAGAGACGGCAATGATTTCACGAAAAATGTGGCAGAACTGATAGATTCCGAAAAACTGGAATATACGAAAATATGTGTCTCAAACGAGTGTCACTATGACCTGAAAGGTTAGGTCATTTCGCAGAACTATCGGATATGGGGCACACTAAAACGGGAAATTTGAGTGGTGCGTCCCCTACACCTGAAAAGAGTGACAGTTTGGTATGCCGTCAGTTACTACGGTATAATAGGTCAATATATTTTAAATCAAAAATTTGGTGGGCCAATTTATAAGTTCAGAATTTTGAACAAATTTATTCGAGAAATAAGTGAAAAATCAAAGAAGGGGGCATTTTAGTTCATGCAAGATAGCGCACAAACTCATTGGACACGTGACAGCAACTTCACAATATCACGAGTATTTGGACCAAAAATCATTGCTTTGGGGGCAAAGGTAGCTGGAGGAGGGCCTCTTTTCGGGTCAGCATATATACCCGATTTGAACCTATGTGATTACTCATTATAGGGTCAAACCAAATATATCGTTTACCACCCGAATCGATACAAAATGGTGGATACAAATGAACTCAAAAATCGCATCACAGAGACAATCATGTCGATAAATGTCTAAAAAAGACACAATTTTATAGACCACTTTTTGAAGCGCTTGTAGGGGCTCAAAATGTCCTAGGGGAGAAATTTTAAAAATTTTCTTAACTAGTCCTATTATCCCCCTTTCATATGCAATAAACAGAATTTCAATAAATATAACCGTTTTTCCACAATTAATTTTTCCGCATCTTCATAAACATAAAGCCCACTCGGTATTGAATGTGTCACCGATGAACGAATCGATTGTGGTCTTAGAGAAGGGTTACAATTACTCAATGGTGTGTCAGATCAGTTAAAACGACAACATATGATCTTGGTCACTTCGGACATCAATGTGACTGATAAGATAAGCAAGGTGGTGATCGAATCAAGCATGGTAACTATACTGTAATCAACTGTATTAGGTTCTACCCGTCTAATAGCTTATGAATGTTGACATAAAAAGTTTTGAAACATCCCCCTCGCTGTGAATTAAATCCATAAAACAGTACAATTATATCCCCTCAAGAGAAGTGTTATAGAATTATCACCTGAAGTGAAACAGAGTTCATTGATGAAGTGATTTTTTTCAGCAATAATCCCACTATAAGATACTAACACGTGATTGTAATTGGTTGACGCATCTTCATATTACGCTGAGAAATGTAAGGTACCATACATTTAGAACGCGGTGTAGAACATCGACTATTCCACAATGAAGTTTATTTATCACATCTGATTAGACGCAAATAAGGATGACGCCGAAGATGTGGTGCACTCAGACATCGCTCAAGTCGAGCAGGATGAAAATTTGGCCACGATGAAGGAGATACTATTGAAAAAGTTCAAGCGTCATGCTTATTTCATGAGTAAGCTTGGTGCTGATAGTTTCACCGAAATTAGCAAAGATGAAGCCATCAAACAGTTGACGGATATGAGGCATACTGAGGAGAGTGAGCATGCTGATCTGGACACTCTCAAGGAATTTGAGTCTGTTATCAATGACTTGATGCTAAAATTCTAACCATAGCAAGACCTTAGTGAGTGTAGCCCATGCAATGAAAAGATTTTGCGCCTAGCTCATATTCACACTGTATTACACTGTGTATGAGCAGCATGTCCCTGATTCCATCAAGCTCGTGTTCGAAAACCACGAAGAGTATATTGGAAATTCAAATGACCTATGAAAATAGAATAAAGAAAATTCTATAATTTAATTTAAAATGTGTTCGAAATGTTTTCCCTTGGTGTGTTTTACTCTTCTCACCATAGGCATCGAATTTAACGTCAAATTAGACTCTTATATAAGGATGTTTGGATTGGATATCAGACCGATATTTTCTGTGGTTTCACATGGACTAGTATGGACGCTAAAATGATAAATGTCTACTTGGGCTACAGTCTTTTATATTGCCGTAATGGGATTTTTTTTTGTTAAAAACACAATACACTCTATTGATTTATTATAGGGCCAGTGATTTTACCAAGATAATTCGATAAAAGCTCACGATTCAACTATAACTTTGTGCTATATTTAAAGCACTACCTTGGACACGATAATTGATATGAGCAATGGTGAACTCCAGGTGGCGCAATTGTAGATTTTTACAAAATGTCGATATAAATGCTTTGCAAAATTATAAGGCCACTCTGTATTTTAAAGTTTTCTTACAAAATGACCATGGAACAATCATTTAATCGATGTGAACATATGCACCTGTTCAATGTTCGCTAGAATTGAGCATGAAATTCAAAGAAAAGATTTACGAATTGTCATTATTAGCCCAAATTCAATTAAATATAAGATTTGACTTGAGCGACCCCTGGCGAGATAAATTTAACTTTAAAATACCAATTATTATTCGATTTGTCATTAGGTTCAATAATTGTCATCACAATTCTAATTTGAATTTACATAGACTTATATATATTGCAAAAACTTTGAAAATTTCAGAGATTTGACATTTCAACAAGGGGAATTCAATTGAAACACTTGAAAATTATTTCATCTAAACTAATGACAATTAAGCTCATATTATGTGGTTCGAAATTGCATTCAAAGATTTTGGTTTGAAAAATTGTTTATATCGATTTACAATCAATTTATTAAAACATTTTATCGTCCCATAGATAACAATGTAAAAAATTTCATTATTGAAATAAACGCTGTTCACAAAGTAGAAGAAATTTATGAGTGAACCTAATGTTATATTTTTCCTATCTACACTATATGAGGCTCATATAGAACATCTCAGACTTTTAAATTTCTTCTTGGATATATGGAATTCCCCTTGTTAAAATGTCAATTCTCTGAAAATTTCAAAGTTTTTGCACAATATATCAACCTATATTAATTCAAATCAAAATTCTTATGAATATTGTCAAACCTCATGTCAAAACAAATCATAAATACTATTTTAAAGTTGATTTTATCTCGCCAGGGGTCGTTCAAGTCTAATCTTATATTTAATTAAAATAGGGCTAATAATGACAATTCGTAAAGCTTTTCTTCGAATTGTATGCTCAATTCGAGTGAACATTGAACAGGTACATATGTTCACATCGATTAAATAATTGTTCCATGGTCATTTTGTAAGAAAACTTTAGAATACAGAGTGGCCTTATACTTTTGCAAAGCATTTATATCGACATTTTGTAAAAATCTACAATTGCGCCACCTGGAGTTCACCATTGCTCATATCAATTATCGTGTCCAAGGTAGTGCTTTAAATATAGCACAAAGTTATAGTCTAATCGTGAGCTTTTATCGAATTATCTTGGTAAAATCACTGGCCCTATAATAAATCATAAGAGTGTAACATTGCTAAAATCTTTTCTATGTTGATTTTCGTCATATTTTAATTACGATAGGTCTACGAATCATATACCTGATCTGGTTCATTTTAATCATTAAGTATTCTGTAAGAATTTCCTGAATTTCACGAAAAAATAGCATGATAAATTGCGCAAAATAATCAACTCACTATCAGTCAAATTGTTCCAATCTTGACGTCATCATGAGTTCTGCGCTATATCTCCGAATCGTTTGAATTAAAGAACCACTGAATTGGTCATACCATGTGACCTAAGGACTCATATTTAGTTTGAAAGAGAACCTCAATTTGTGTGCGTTGTTAGCGTCACACAAATAATTGAAATGTGGAAAACCAAATTCCAGGCAAAGACCTGACAACTGACCATGCGAAATTTTTCTAACAATTACCATGGTTAAATGGCGGCCAAATCGTCATACTAGATCTTACGCTCTGTAGTTGGTTTTCAATCCAATTTTTATTATTCTGGATATTTAGTCGATAATTGATTTAACTTTAAGCATCTCCTCATTAGTCTAATCAAAGTACGGAGGGTAGTCCGCATCGCTTGCAATGAGCTCGTCTTCAGCAGGCGAAGAGATTTGAGGCAAATAGAAGCCATGAACATTTCGTTCGACACCGAGTGACACACCAAACATAATCGATTTTTCTGTGCAGCTCGAATCCAGTGTTACCCGGTACAGTGTACTGTTCCCTTCTTGTAGTTCCATAGTCACCGGGGTGAAATATTTATCTGCAATTTTCATTTTACGATGGTGCAATCTCTGAGTATCGCTTGACGTTTCTATAGAAGATTATTTAAGGCAAATTTCAAAATGCTCGATATTATACTGAATGCTCTATTGACAACATAGCTGCTTGTCTTGATACTTTCCGAAGTGGGACGTTGTGCGCTAATGTATTGATAGTCATCCAGATATACTTGATAGTCGACCAATTGGTTTTTATCTTGGTGAGAAAATATGACAATCTCAGTGAGTTACAATTATTCAATATGATACCAGTTTTTATTTTCAAATTTTGAGCAAGGTTGCTGATTATGCAAATCTTTTTGCTGATGATATGTTCCGCTCCTCTGAAGATGTCTTCCTGATCGCAGCCGAAGAAGTTGATCGCCATTGGTCTCAGCATTCGTTGGAACTGGTCAGTGGCCTCACCCGACAACACCAGACACTCGGTGTTGCGCTTGGGGTTGATGTGTAACATCAGGGAAGTTTGCATGGCATTAGTGTTTTCTGCACTGTACGCCAACACTTTGATTGTGCTCCAGCTCACCCTGACAGTGGCCGCTTCAAAGTTGTGTGACGGACCGTATATCACAAGAACAATTTGGGACTCGTTGTTGTTTGTGGTCATACGCCGTTGGTGGTATGCGCCCACCATGCTTATTAATCGACTCATGAAATTGACCTGCACAAAGCCTGCTATTCTGGCGGCCATGGTCAGCGAGTTTCGACTTGATATACTGGTGTAATGCGGAATGAGCATGCACATTGTGTTGGGCTCAGCGGGCAACACGAGACCGACCTTCAGCGAGTGCCGTATCTGCAGTGCCAGCAGTGACTCCAAACGCAAACCGGTCACTTCGCCATCAAGGTCATACAGACCATTGAATGTCTTGAACATGGCTGACTTATTGATGAACTTGCTCATTTCCAAATAATGGAAAAAGCAGTACTCCTTGTTTTGATCAGTACTACCATTTATGATTTCAAACACCTTTCGAACAGATTCTGTCCAATATAAGCTTGATAATTCGCTCGCGATTCTGGTGAATACCAATTTATGGGCAAAATTTATATAAATTTGACTGGGTGATGTGATCAAAAACTGCTGGCTTCGGATGCTAATTGGCCCATCTATTTGTATTATCTTTTCGGAATTAATTTTAGGCTTAATCATTTCTCTAGCTTTGACGACTGGCGGGGTAATACAAGCATTCGCAGAAAACAAACGATCTTGTTCATTACAATACCGGGCAAACAACATTCGGCAAGCAATCACAAACTCTTCAAATTTCAACAGCTTGCTCATCTCTATTATTTCTTCTTTGTATTCATATAGACTTTTGTCACGGACTGACTGTGCGCGAACCAATCGGTCAATTTCACTGAAATAAATGTCCAGATTTTTGTCTCGATCATTTGGAAAGGTCACCAGATAGTCTTTCTTGATCTTGGTGAACTGGCTCTGATCGAATTCTCGATTAATTAGTTTGTATTTCTCTATATTTTCTTCAAGTTTATCTTGGTGGAATAGGAAGAATAACAACTTGATATAAAGCGATGAAAATTGTTGTTCTTGTTTAATTTCGACATTCTCGGTATATAGTGGTACACTGGTCAACTTCTTTCTGACACTCTTGATGATCCAATCATAGTGTCTCTCAATCACAAAGCTCAGTTTTGGCTTGTAGCGTTTAAACCAGGCGACAATCAACTCTTCTAATCGCTTGTCGTAGTTGACATTCTTATCAAAAGCCGGTTTGAAATATTCCAGTATTTGGTTAACCAGATTATTAGTCTCATTCAGTTCGATGGCAGTGTCGAATCGTGCTAGATCGTACTGGTTCGCGATGTCCCTTTTGATGTACAATGGTAGACACTCGTAAGTCGCAAACCGGTGCTTCCAGAGTTCTGTAATTTTCATTTTGGAAAACTGATCGAAATCATTGTTTGTTAGTTTGTGGGCAAAGAGTTTACGAAAGTCAAGTACAGACTCGTCGACAATAGCCAACACTCGGGTCAGCCGCTGCTCATTAGAGCTGTGATTGTCGGCCAACAGTCGTTCGCACTCGACGTAAGACTTCGCGAAAGTTTCCTCTAATGGCGTTGACTCGGAATGCGATTGCAATCGAGTGATGAGTTGGCTTACAATGTCTGTATGGGTGACAACGAAGTCATCCTTGGTTAAATGACACTTATCTTTCACGATCTTTGCCCATTGGTCTTCAAATTGACTTTGCTGCATCTCTGGTCCACACAGTTATTGAATCGAGATTAAAATGAATTTTAATTCGAGTCAGTTTCAACGAATTGGACAGTTGTACACAATTAAATATAAATTGATAAGATGAGATCGTATTGCTAGGTGCAGGCTGCGACGGACCAAACAAGCCATACCATTACAAAAGTTGGTGACGTCTTCACAGGTTTGGGTGTAGCTGAGCATTTTCTCAGTGATGATCAATTGATTTTTCCTCTTGAACAGAAAGAAATTTATATACACTTGATGTGTAGAATTAAAAGTCTAACTATTACAGACTTCCCTTTCTAAATGCATAAGGTTGGGACCAAGAAAATCCTCCTATGCAATTAAGAATTATGCATTTAGCGAGATTTCCCACAAACAACGTACGTTATTTCGGGCCTGATTGCCTATTAATTGGATTTTACAAACCAATATAATGATCGGGTGATTACTCACTATTATGGCTGTTTCGCTTGCAGTCGCTTTAATATTCATATAATGCAGATATCGATTAAAAAAACAAAGTTTTGTTGATAATTTTGAAAGTTATATGTTAAACATAGTGAATTTTTGAATATACTAGTGTTATCCAGTAGAATATGCAATTATAAATGACAATTTCGCTTGGTGGGACTTTGAAATTCATATGCAATATGCAGATAAAGAATATGCAATAAAGTCCCATAGGTTAGCATAGGTCCCAAAAACGGTTCCTGCATTTTCTTATGCAAATAGCGAATTATGCAATTAGAGGCTATGCATTTAGAAGGGTAACTCTGTATAACAATTAAAGGTGCAAACACGATTAAATTGTCCGGAATATCAGCCTGATTCGCCATTTCCGAGATAAACGATTTTGATTCCAGAGGTGATTTACCCCTACTCCCCTTGCCTAACCCTGGTATGAGCTATCGAATAGAATACAGCACTAAGTGATTATCATATTAGAGATTATGCGAATAAACTTGTTGTTAAGCCAATAACAAGCAATCAAAATGGCTAAAATTGTGGTCATCTTGGATAAATCTGGTATCACAGGTGAATCGGCTGCTCTTCATGATCTGGCATATGACCGTGCTCGTCTGCTGGCCGGTCACCAAGATTATATTGAATGTGTCACCAATGAACAAATCGATTGTGGTCTTAGAGAAGGGTTACAATTACTCAATGGTGTGTCAGATCAGTTGAAACGACAACATATGATCTTGGTCACTTCGGACATCAATGTGGCTGATAAGATGAGCAAGGTGGTGATCGAATCAAGCATGGTAACTATACTGTAATCAAATGTAAAATATTTGAATTCACCAAATGCTGACATATCAGGTGGCGCTCACTATTATTGCACTGTTCGAGGAGCAAAATCACAAACTTGATAAGTTTGTTGACGAGAGTGGCAGCATGGTGCTCTATTGTACAAGAGAAATGTTGTCCTCGACATTAGACCAATGCGTTAGCATGGTCACATCGAAAAACATTATCACTCTCTACAAGGGAGCAGTTGTTGTGGACAAAAATAAATTCATCGAACTGTTTGTGCCAATTGAACAAGGCAGCAAGAATGTGCTTGTCACTTTGAGTGTCAATGAAGATACTGTAGAGCAAGAAGAGATCAGAATGACAGTAAACGGAAACAAATTGAGCAAGGACGCCACATTCAACCAGCAATTGAAAAGATTCGAGTGCAGTGTCCCAGCGGTTACAGGCGGTCAGTTGAGAATCGAAGTCAATTCAGACAATTGCAAACACACCAGGTTGGCCTTGAAAGTTCAGGCAGAGGTCGACAATGATCGTGTCGTGGTTCAGAGCAAGCTATTCCAGCCAGACTTCTTCGAGCGAACCAATGGAGTCATAAAAGTCCGAGTATATTTTGATGGTCAACCAGCTGACGAGGTGATTGTCGAGGCAGTGGTGAACGGACCTAGCTCGCTAAATGGAACTTACACATTGAACAGACAAGATGATTATCTCTATTATCATTTTGATATGTTGAGATGTCCTGGTAGATATTACGTCGTGTTGCGCTGTCAATTTCGAAGTCGTCAGGTTCCAGTAGATGAACAAGGTATGTATACTTATGGCCTTGATAATTTTAACCAGTCACATTTATTTATATCAAAAGCAATCGCATTCAACCGGTTCATCGATGTTGGGTCACTCTATGTGAGTAAGTCTATGCTGTATTTGGATTGGTGTTCGGTGAATAGAAATAGACAGGACATCAGTCAGTTGGATTTGAATCATTCTAAACAAAATGATAAAGATAATGCGCAAGTCAACACTGTGAAAGGACATGCAATTAACGACATCGACAATGAACATGGTTGGAATATCAAGTTTTTTAATATTAATGTTTGCAATTGATTGTCATTATCATTTCAGAAACTAGTGTTGATCAAGGTGCTCTATCACCATCTTATGATAAAATTCAAGATCAGAGTGAAGACGAAGACAGTGAAATATTTGTTGTGAATGCGATAATTGCAAAGCAAGGTAATTCTCTTTGAACATCGACTATTTCACTATCAGGTTCATTGATCACATTTAATTAGATGCAAATATGAATGAAATTGAAGATGCGGTGCATCCAGAAGTAGTTCAAGGCGAGTTGGCTGAAAAGTTGGCCAAGATGAAGGAGAATCTAATGAAAAAGTTCAAGCGTCATGCCTATTTCATTAGCAAGCTTGGTGCTGATAGTTTTACCGAGATAAGCAAACATGAAGCCATCAAACAGTTGACGGATATGAGGCACACTGTGGAGAGTGAGCATGCTGATCTGGACATTCTCAAGAGATTTGAGATTGTAATCAATGACTTGATGCTTAAATTCAGACCATAGCAAGACTGAGACCTCGAGGAGTGTCTTCGTTCTGCTCTAAGTGGGGCTAATTTGTCAAATTCGCGACATATAAAATTAAATTGTCAATCAGTAATGAGATGAATTTGTACCATTTAATACTTTCCATGTCACTTTTGCGATGCAAATTGTTAATAGGATCAAATTGATTAGTAAGACAATTGAGCTTGACGATAGAAGCATGCTGATCCCAGCCACTCATCAAGATGACAAAACTCATATATCAATCGAACCTAAGTTCTTATACAAGACGTATAATCTAATAGACGATCTTGGCTAATTGATTCACGTTATTTTTGTAATGTCTTAATGATTGATAGTTACCATGGTCATAGACATTTGCAAATAAGATGGCAGCTAATTTGTCTGAAAGTGATCTAGATGACCTGATTGGACTGACCAGTGGTGACAAGATGCGAAAGTTGGTGGACCAGTTCCACAAAGAAGAGTTGAGCAGCAAGAAGTTGGACACCATGTACGACGAGATCAAGAAAATGGACAAGTTCAGTTCACTTGAGGAACAGCTCGGATATTATAAGTTGAAAATTGTTGAGCTAGGCGAATTTGTGGCCCTCATTAGTGAGTTTAACCACGACATCAGTTTCCTGGGACCGGAGGACATCTGCCGTCAGCTGTCGACCAGAGTGGACAAGACTAGTACTGAAAAAAGGGGCTATGAACCCAAACTGGTCGCATTGCGCAAGGAAGTGATCTTGATGATTCACAACTGTTCGGAACAGGTCAACAGGAAGGCCTTGCTCAGTTATGGTTTACTGATAAAAGAGCTTGGCCAGATGAAAGTCTTTCTGGAAAAGAAGTACTCGGAAGTCAATGAGAAACAGTCGATCCAGACTATTGAGAAGAGACGCAAAGAACTTTTGAGAATGTATATAAGCTTAAGAGATAAAATGCCCGTGATGGTGTGAATTGTAATCAAATTTTTGCATTATTTTGAATATAAATTTTTACTACTCAAAGAGGAGTTCATAATTTCGCCTGTCTCCCCCACCACAGCCCGCCTTGCTTTAGACCATTGTTGCCAACAATGAATTTTCAAACTTTTAAATTTTGAAATTTTTTAAAATCGATTGCTGCAGACCATTGTGGCAGAGCTCATTATGAGTCTATGGAAGGGCTGCAAATTGTAGCTTATGGCGGCCATGGCCCATTATTTGTTTATGGAGGACAGGATTAATATAGTCTTAATAGAGGTGTCAATTGGGGCCGATGGTAGTTTGAGCTCATTATAAATCTATTGGAGGGCTTCCTGTGATGGCTTATTTTGATGTGCAAGGAATGCAACAATATATTTTTAGGATTACAACAATCGATTTTTGATTAACAAACGTTTCGAAACTTTTGAATTTTGAAAATTGATTGTTGGAGCCCATTATAAGTTCATGTGAATATCTATTGTTGGAATACCGTATAAGCGAGTTTTGCGGGGCCCGGGCCCGCTTAAGTGAACTGATCACGTGAGGGCCCGCTTATTTCACTTAAGAGGGCCCACAAAAACTTATAGCTCAAAGTCATGCAGTGGCGCTAATCTCTGCGCATAAGTGAACTGCTCACGGGAGGGCCCGGCTAAATCACTTAAGCGGGCCCCTTTATGACGAGCTAGCTCAAAATAGCCGTTTCATTTAAGCGGGCCCTGGCCCCGCAAAACGCGCTTATACGGTAATAAATTGAGAACCAGGGAGTTATACGCTTTTTTCGACCAAGAGAGGGCGTGCAATACCTTTTGTTGATATTAAAGAAATTTATCGATTTGGTGAAGTTATGGTTGGGTGAAGTAATAAGTTTAGTGTAGTGAATCTGAGAACAAGATTCCGAATATAGAAATTACATTGAAATTATGACCAGTTGAGTGAAGCATGGCTTCAGTGAAAAGATTGAGAAGTAATTTTTTGTGCAAATTAACTAAATCTATATGGAAATTGTCCATTCGGGTGAAGTGAATCCAAAGGTCAATCAGCCATAAGCCGAAATTTAACATTGTGACTCCGATTTTCAAAATGATATTTTTCCTCGATGACTCATGATGACCTGCAACTGATCCTAGAATATTATGAAAATCGACGCGTACAATTTTTGATAATAAATTAAAATGTCAGATTCCTCAGTATTACGTCTATGGCAGAAATTCAGGTTTTGAGCCGCTAGATGACTGCGGTCCACTAATAATTTAGACACCAAATTTTCAGAGCCGAAAGATATTGTCATAAGACATATTTTGGCAAAGTATAAAAGTGCGACTAATTTTTGTGTGGCCGCTAGATGGCGTCAAACCTTTTGCTATTTTTGCTATTAATTACGTTAAAAATTAGTTTAAATTGACAGATTGTGCTGTAAAATATCAAAAAGACGAGTGAAAAGTATTTTCACAAGCTAGGGGGCGCAATAATGTAATTTATGACCAAAATAATTTTTTGCATGAAAATCAAATTTAAATTCTTATCTTATGTTTTCGAGTGTGCTTATCACGAATATGAAACTAAAAACTTGATAGCATGAATAATTTTCAAGGTATAGGGCAAAAACACTTTAAATTATCAATTTATAGAATATATCTCAAAAACCCAAACGTTAGGCAATTTTTGAATTCATATTCAGAAAAATATCATTTTGAAAATTGGAGTAACAATGTTAAATTTTGGCTTATGGCTGATTGACCTTTGTTTTCTAAATTATTCAAAGGTTTCAATTTATCTTTGGAATTTCCTGGCCATCACCCCTCTAGTTGAGCTTTCCAATTGTTCCTTGTGAATTTAACTATAAACTTCCCTGATACAACTGATTTTAGATTGTTAAATCCTATACTGAGAATAAACCAACATGATTCAAAGGCAATCAAGCTTTATTAACTATCTAAATATACCACGTGATAGATTGCCTTCTATAGATTTTCATCAAGCTCGTGTTCGAAAACCGCTAATTATTTAATAAAAATTCGAATGGAATTTGGAAATATAATAATGAAAATTTAAAAATCAGATGAATATTGTGTTCCAATTATTTTCCCTTTGTGTTTTTTAGTGGTCCAAATCTAATGTTGACTATGTAGGCCATATGAGCTTGCGAGAATTGCTAGAGTGTATTAATTTTAAACAGATATGAGATGAGGTTATTCTGAAGATTCAAAATGACCATAAAATAGGACAGGTCTTATCGCGCTAAGACATTCCTAATTGATTTAATTGGCTAATCTGTGATGAACATGATAACCTTATTATTAATAAGTTATTAACATTCTCTTCTATGATGATCTTTGACAAATAATCATCAAATTAAATTAATCCATCATGAACAGACCCGGTTCACTCTATTTCTATCATAAATTTATTAGAATAACCGAAATTTGAAAAATTCATCATGAAAAATTCTGCAAAAAAAAATGCAAATTGGTGAATTATATCTCTATCAGTCCTTGTGGGCCAACCAAGACGTGGTGAACAACTCCCGCTCCATAGTTACTAATCTTTTGAATCATAAAACAACGAGGTCGGTCATACAATGTCACCTTGGAACTCATATTTCTGTTGAAAAAAACTCGATTTGTGGGCGTTGTTGACGTCTCACAAAAGATTGAAAGGTGGAAAACAGAATTCTATTTCATGACCTATCAATTGAAAGAGCGAAATATTTCTAACAATCACCATTGTGAGATGGCGGCAAAATCAACAATTTAGTCACCAATCTATCACTTAGTATTTCAGATGAAATAACATGGAAATTAGAAGATAATTAGAAAACTCATTAAATCGAATTCAATTAGACCATAAAACCTCCAAAAATACAATAAATTGATTATTACATAAACCCTCATTAATTGGTTGGTCAGAAATTTTAACTGACGCCCTTCCTTAGCAGTTGGATTTTGGTTGATAACATTCAACAAAATTATTTGTAATAATCTAAATTTTCAATAAATCCATAGTTTCAATGGTAGCCAGTTCAGTAAAGTAACCAATATAGTGAAGTAAACATTCGGTCATAGTCTACTTCACCAATCGTCAATTTTCTGTGATTAGTTTGCTTGATATTAAAATCATTATGATTGAACTTGCTATTACAGTATGTTTACAACACTTTCATATGATCTGTGCAATCATTTGCTTCAACAATCGAGATCTTGGTTACTAATTACTGTGCAAAGGTTCTATTCGAACGAGATCTCTCTGTATCCTTAACTTATCTCTGTATTGCCTATCGCTAGGTTGACATTTGTGAAGTTATCCATGTAATCAATTACCATAAATACCACTGTCATTATCATAGCGTTATATGACTTGCATTGTTCACCTATTTCTTACAAGTGGCTATAAATCACAATATGTGTGCAATATTGCAAATTTAATGCTATTCACACATTTAATTTAATGTGATCATCGTTAGATTTATAAATCTATATTCAAGTGGTCCCCTTGGAAGAAGTCAGTGGCCCTTTGTTTTACGTCGTTGACAGGTCTGAGCTTGGTATGTCTTAAACTGTTCCAGCGAATAACTGCCACGTCATCTCGCAATGCAATCTAGGTATCGAGACAATGGCGGAAAGGGCTGAAAAGATTTTAGACACTAAAAGCGACCAGGTGACTTTCAATCTCGAGGAATTGAATCAATTGCTGGACGAGTCGAACGACCGATTTGTGACTGTGGTGTCATTCATCGGGCCGAAGAAGAGCGGCAAGACTTACCTCGCCAACTATTGGTTCGAGTCACTCATGGACAGAGACGGCTTCGGCAATGAGGGCGAGCGACCGCTCGACTCTTGTATGTCTACATTTCATATAACCTTGGCCTATTTACCAAGCTTGATTCTGCTGCTCAAACAGGCCATTAACTTGTTACAGCATCGATAAGCCAGAATAAATAAACTCGCTCATTTCAGACTTCCCATTCAACAAAGGCGTCTATCGTGCGAGTAGGGGCGTACACCTGTCGCGACCCATTGAGTTGCCCGACAGCCCGGACAAAGCGGTTTTTATAATGGATTGTCAAGGCTATGACGACAACCCATTCGACTTCTTTTATACGGCGGTAGCACTGGTCGTGTCTTCCACTGTTGTCCTCAACGTGCTCCACAACGATGAGATCAAGGATAAGATCGAAGACGCGATTGCACTCATGGAAAGAGTTCTTGATTCTGATTGCAAGGCCAATAGACTGGTTAGATTGCCGATTGAATTCTCAATTTTGCATTGATCATATTTCGCATTCACCTAGCTAATTGTGGTGAGAGACTGTCCAGCAAAAATAATGAAGCCGAATGAACTGATCGACCGAGAGCAGCTCGACAAATTGAACAAGCTATTTGTAACTGTCAGTCCGGTAATAATGCGCGAGATCGGTGATAAAGCCAGATCGCCTGACTTCGACGGCGCGTTCAACAAACTGAGCAACAAATTCAAAGCATCGATGAGAAACTTTTTCAGCGGCCACCTGATTGCCAATGAGCTTGGCGATTACAGCAAAACGTGCGCACAATTGGTGCCTCTCATAGAAAATTTGGTCGAGTTGTTCAATAGGTCGAAGACGCCTTCGCTACAAGACATCCAACAAAATGCCCAAAGTGGTCATGACCGAGGTCAACTGAATCACATTAAGGTATTTCTCTGATATATTTCACATTGCAATTTTCAAAATATATGATTCTGGTTTGTAACTTGCTCAATTCCGTAGAAAACATATAAGAATTCGTTAGCGCGATTAATCAATGAGAACCAACAATTGGATCAAGATAAACTCAAAGTGGAAGGCGGAAAAATGATAGAGAAAATCTGCCAAGAGCAAATCATTTCCAATCAAGTGGAAAATGAGCTTGTTCAAATCTTGGACGATTCGATTCATCAATTAGGGCAGTCTTCTAAACAGTCGTTGATATCTATATCGCAAAACATTATGAAAGAGTTCGATGAGTATGTGGACCACTTGGCCAATGTCGACGGCGACAAGGCCTCGATGATGCTCGAGCAGAAGAAACTCGAAATGATCCAGAAGGTAGACGCTTTGTCGCGATCAGTCGATGAACAGTCCAGGGACAATGTCACACTAAAGGTAGTCCATTCTGATAGTTGGTTTTATCAAATTGTTGATTCCAAAAATTGATCATGCTTCAGATCAAATTACAGTTTATGGAGAGCGAGAAGAAATTGATGTATAATTTGAAAAACAAGATACATAAGGTGATGAAAGACATTGAAAGTGAATACCGCCAAAGTCTGAGTGACCAGTTTGACAATTTGCTGGATGAGACTGACTTTGACCGATTCGAACACCAATTGAAACAAAGGCTGGTGAAGAAGTTCAGTAGAACTCTTGAAGACCGCAATATCGATGATGAGGGCCAGTCTTTGGACTTCTTGGAAGTTCGGCTCAACAGACAGCAATCGACGATCAAATCATCATTCATCAGCATGGTCATTGAGGAAAAAGATAAGACTAGGTCGTTTCTGAGCAAGCTAAAACGAGAATTCGAACTGGACTTGAATAGCAACTGCACTGGCAGTGAGGCCGAGATGGACAAATACTCCAATTTGGCCAAGAAGGCGACCTTGAACAGGATCAGTGAGTTAAGGGACATCAGATCGGCAGATAGGTGCAAAGCTGAGTTGGACAACGAACTTTCTGAAATTTACTCGGCGTATAAAAAGGAAAAAATGTCAGAAGAGTTGGAGAGCCAAGCTCATATCGACTTGAAAGTAGACAAGCTCAAGGATAAATATAGAAAGGTTATTTTCAAAAATTTTGATATTAATAAGGTGATAATTAATCTTTCTTCTGCTAGGGCTTTGATGACTTTCTCGAAGAATATGATTTTGAGGTAAGTGATGCCGATCTGAAGAGGTTTAATCGTCAGCTGAAGACAAAGATCAAACAGGAGTTTGATAAGTTTGTGGCCGATACAGACCTCACCTACTTCAAGCGACTCAACCAACTGACCGAGGCTATGGATTACATGTTCGAAGATGTTAAAGACGAGCTAGACACTCGGAGAAATGACGCGATTGCCAAAGAACTGATTAATGACTATATGGAAGAGTATCGCACGGCTATGAGCCAGGAGGTGACTGACCTCGACCAGTTGGACAGTTTGCACATTGAGACGGCCGACAGAGTGGTCAAAGAGTTCAACAAGAGTAGAGTATCGCCGGGCGTCGACAAGAAGTCACATCGCGTGGTAATGACCAAAGAGATGGACAGACTGTTCGCGGATATCCGCAATAAGTTCGAGACTGAGACTAAACAGAGTAGCGAGATCAATGGGTGTATGAGTGGGCTTATTGCGGAGATGCACGAGGTGATATCTCTGGGCTTGAACAGATTGCCGAACAGATTGATAATTTGGAATTCTTTATAGTTCTTATTACAAGCCTTGAAAAATAATCAAGCTTACTCCGAGGAGACATTTACCAATATAACAGATAATCAGATCGGGAAGTGTGTACTTGGGATGGAGAAGTTTTGCAAAGAAAGCGACAACAGCATCAAATTCAATGAGATCAGCAAGGTGTTGTTGGTCAGACTCGAAGAGAAGTCTGTTTTCTTCAAGTCGATGAATGTGGACAACAGACGGCGATTGGATGACCTGATTGACAAAGAGATTATCAACTGTGCCGAACAGTACAGCGCAGAGGTGGACGAAGAGTTGGGTTTAATGACGTCGGATGACAAGATAGA
Organism: Scheloribates latipes; assembly: GCA_034698225.1. NCBI lineage: Eukaryota > Metazoa > Arthropoda > Arachnida > Sarcoptiformes > Scheloribatidae > Scheloribates > Scheloribates pallidulus. The sequence continues at coordinate 13,905 of JAQGBE010000081.1, read as the reverse complement.
CGAGTTGCACAACAGGATCAAGTTGAGATGCAGGAAGGGCTTTTCAAATTGCTTTAGGTTCGTCGACACCAACCTCGAAGAGAAAGCACTTGGTCAGTTGAGCGACAAACTGGACAGTTTGGTCGATGTGGTCAGGACCAGGGCGGTCAAACTCGTCATCGCGAAGACTGTTGACCACTATAGAAAGGTTTAATAAACATGTTTTCAATCAAATTAAAATAGATCAATTTGATTGTCATGTTTGCATAGGAGTTCAAGGCAGCAAATGAGCGAGGTGACATTCAGGGTGAGCACGAGTTGATGGAGTTCCACAAGAATCTGCAAAGACTGTCGTCGAATAAGTTCAGACGAGATGTGTTCGGCAACTTCAACATTGACATCAATGATCACATGTCGGCACTGATCCGGGCCATAGAGATTGAGTTCGATAACGTGAGGATAAGTTCCGAAATGAGTACCACTTTGATGATGAAATCACTGGAGACCGAGATGGATAAGGCGGTCAGACGTTATCATTCTCAGGTGTCGTCCTCATTCGAGAATGTGGACAACGACATTGAGCTGACCGAGCTGCACCAGAATCTGGTCCGTCAAATGACCAATGAGTTCGGTCAGCTGAGGTTGGCTTCTGGAGAAGTCACTCAGGTGCACAAAAACATTCTGAAAAGTAAAATGAACGCCTTGTTCAATAACGTGATTATGAGCGAGTTCAGTGAGGTGAAGAATAAACAAGATAATCAGGACAAGCTCATCAAGTTACAAATTCAGGTAATTCTATTGCATGAGTTTGGTAAACCAACTAAAAAAAAATTTGCACCCGATAAGACCAAATACCGGGAACTAATGCGCCGATATATGGGCGATCAACTCCAGATGGACACCAAGACACTGGAGGTTAACCACGAGCGGGCATGTCGTCAGCTCCGACAGAGCAAAGTGGATGAGATCTACTCGGACGAGAAGTTGGAGACTTTGCTGAAGGAGGCGGTCGATGCTTGCTACAAGAAGCTAAGGGATGAGACGTATATGAACTTCAGCAGCCATGATGCTGTGGGTGTTGACCTTGGCACCACCAACACGTGCATTGCTATCTATAAGAACAGCAAAGCGCAGGTGATCTGCAATGAGCTCGGCAATGCCACCACACCTAGCATGGTGGCTTTTGTCGACGACGACGAAGTTATTGGCGATCCGGCTAAAGAACGATTTTTCGCGAGGCCTGAGCTGACCGTTCACTCGGTCAAGCGTGTCATTGGCCGCAAGTTCACCGACACGTCCATTGCCAAGTTCAAGGACTTTCTGTCATACAATCTGGTGGCCGACAAGAAGAACCAGACTATCATCAAACTGAGAGACAAGGAAGAGCTCATGTATCCGGAGAGCATATCCGCAATGATCTTGGCTGAGATGAAAAAGGTCGCAAGTCGCAAGCTCAACTGCGATGTGACCAAGGCAGTTATCACTGTCCCGGCTTATTTCGACAGCACTCAGATCCAGATGACCAAGAAAGCAGCCGAAGAGGCCGAGTTCATAGTGTTGGAGATCATGAAAGAGCCGATTGCGGCCGCGTTTGCCTACAAAATGAACCTGTCTGACTCGATGGGAGCTAGGTAAAAATTGTTAATTGACTGAACAACCCAATTATCCATGGTTTGATCACTATAGAAACGTGGTTATCTTCGACTTCGGCGGTGGGACTTTTGACGTGGCGGTGCTAAGCGTAGACCAGGGCACTATCAACGTGGAGGCCTACGATGGCGACCAGAACCTCGGCGGCGATGACATAGACCGACTGATTATCAAGTATTGCGTGAAGAAATTCCAGAGCGACAACGGCATTGAGCGCATCGTTCGGGACACTCACTACGACCGTAACATCAATCGGCTGCGGGAACGGTGTGAGGCCGGCAAGTGTCAACTGTCGGATAAGCTGTTCACCGAGATCAAACTGGAATGCTTCTACCAGGACAAGGATCTGGACATTACCATCACGAGGGAGATGTTCGAGCAGATAATCGACAAGACTATCACCAAAGCATTCTTGATTCTGGACAACTGTCTGTCGCGATCGGGTCTGGCGAAGGACAAGATCAGTGACATTGTTCTGGTAGGCGGCACTACCCGCATCCCCATAATCAGGAATATGCTCGAGCACAAGTTTCCCAACTGCGACCTTAACGTCTACTATCATCCCGACGAAGCCGTGGCTCTGGGCGCGGCGGTCAGGGCGGCCATACTGAATGGAGAACAGGCCGACAAAATGCACAAGTTCGAGCTGAAGGACAAAAGTTTGGACAAGCTCAGTAAAATTGATTTGTCGGACTCGGACGAAGATATGAATAATTATATGTAGTTAATTCAATTGATTTAATTGCACGGAAATTTTTAAATAAAGTTATAGTCAATTATCATCGAAGTCATCAGTATCTTCGGTATCACTGGTCTCTTTATCGCTCGGGGGATGTAAAGCTGCAAACTTGTTCTGCAAAGCGTTTTGAATGGCTCGTCCAAAATCATTAACATCATCTGGCTTGGGCGCCGGTTTAGGCTCTTTCTTCTCTGAGGTAGCTTGCTCTTTTCGCTGCTCCACTTTTTTTCGAAGTTCATCAGCGAATGAGGGCGCGGTATTGATTTTGATATTGGGCGTTTTTGTTCGATTTGTTTTGTCTTGTTTGTTACCGTTGCAATCATTTGCAGTACCTTGATTGATCAACGATTCGACCGCCACAATAGGAAAAGGAGGAGGAGGTGGTGGAGGTTCCATAGAAATACCATATGACTGCGATGGTAATGGTTGTGGTGGCGGTTGTGAAAAGGGAGTCGCAGAAGTGCCGGACGAGTGATTTGGCCAAGGGGGGATCGAAGGTGGTGTCGAAGTTTGTTTCGTGGGAGGAGGCGGTGCGCGTGGCCGAGCTGGGGAAGAGTCTTCTGAATCTTTAGAGGGCATTGTAGGCGCGAGCAGGTAATGTATTTCAATTGGTCCATCCAAATTTTCCACATGAAAGAGGGTTTTACTGGGCTCTCTGGTGAGCGCTTCATTTTCTATATCATTCTCCAATGAGCTAGATTGATTGGGTATTCCACTGGTCAAAAGAGTAGTACTGTTCATAATGATTTCTGCCAACTGATTCGCTACGACGAGGTTTCCCTGAGCATTGAGCTTTTCGAGCTCATAGATGTTGCCCAAATTGCACATAAAAAAATCTCGCAACTTATTTTTGAATGCCGGTAGTAGACTTTTGAATTGAATGTTATTGCTCAGCTTATCGATTGCAGACACCGGCATACAGCGATACTGACTCTCCATTTTGGAGCTATTTCGTCTAGCAAACTTTGTGATCGATACTTGGTCCTCACACTCCAATATTACATGTATTATCTTGTTATTATTATCGAATTTGTCATAGTCATTTATATTCGATTTTAGACTTGGAACAAATTCATCCTGTTAACCGGCAATTGAAATTGACATGATTAATAGAAATTTTCGCCAATTAGTTCAATAATTACCTTGATCGTTCCCATAGAGACCAATAATATTGTGGATGACACTTGAAACAGGTAATTAGCCACATCCCACATAACCTGATCGGGCTTGTTCCAGTTGAAGATGTGCTGGGTGTCGATTAGCAAAATGGTCAGCTGACTTTCACTATTTTCCGGGTCGTCTTCGTCGATGAGCACTATTGGTTGGCCGTAAATCTGCACCAATTTTGTGGGCACATCCGAACTCTGGTCTGTCTCGAAACAGTGTCTGGTCAGAGTGCCATTACCAGGCCATCGGTTCTTGTCAGCCGAGTCGTAGTAATCGATGAGCAAGTTCATTAATGTAGATTTTCCACACTGTGTGTCGCCGATGACCGAAATTACGGAGCATTGGGATCGTTGAGGCGCTTTGTCTGTGACTACTCGGATGTGTTCGGGGTAGACGCGTAACTGACCTGTGGTCGAATCGTATTCGATAATATCGATTACGTTCTGATCAGCGAAGGCCGACATTTTTTTCAGAATGATGTCAATCAGTTTCCATGCATATTCATATCTCGGTTGTAATAGTAATATAACAATTCAGAGCAAAGTCTTTTCAGTAAACCCAACGATAAACACTGATCCGAACTTCGTAGGCATGTACAAGTCTAACCCTATTCAGGGGATCAGGGAGGTTGCCGCCATATTTCGGCTGAATCCAAATAAATTAAGCTTGATTACGTCCGATTTGAGCCGTTCTTTTGATTTTTGTATTATTACGGAGTTAATTCAGTCAATTTAATGTTAATTGAGCTTAATTGTAGTCAAATCAAGTTCAAATCACGATTTTACCTGGTTTTAATTACCCAAAATTAACATTTCCGGAGGTGGTTCGAGCTCAGCCATCAAAACTCAGCGGGATTTTTCAAGATTTTCGGAACCAGGGGATATTGGGCTGATCCCCTTTGGCCATCCCTGTCATATGCTATAGTATTGGTCGAGAACTTATACTGAGTATGTGAAGAGTACCAGCGATAGTTTAAAAAGGACTCTGATAGTGTAGTGCATGAAAGGAGTTCACTGCTAATCAGTTACCAGGGATGCCCAAGGGGGGGTCAGCCCAAATTCCCCCTGGCTCGGAAAATCTTGAAAATCCCCCCTGAGATTTGACGGCTGAGCTCGGCACCATTTTCGGTAATTTAAACCGGATCAAATCGTGATTTAAACTCGATTTAGCCACAATTAAGCATAATTATCGTTAATTTAACTAAAATAACGCCGAAATTTGCCTAAAATCGAAAGAACGGCTTAAATCGGACGTAATTGACCTTAATTCAACTGGATTTAGCAGGAAAATGGCAGCGGCAGCCATTTTGTCTTATCCCTCCCCTGATCCCCCCCCTAGGGTTTCTGGCTGAAAATTGCGCAATATCGCACCCTGATCCCCACCCCTGAGTAGGGTCAGGCTTGGGCATCCCTGTCAGTGACACACAGCACAAGTCTGTTATGCACTACACTCTGTGAGCGACAATACTTTTACCGCTTCAAGACAATCACTGAACTGACCCATGGGTTAGACCCCGGGTCTGACCCACACCTGACCCATGGGTTAGACCTCGGGTCTGACCCACACCTGACCCTGACCTAGAGTGACCAGATATTTTTAATTCGAGAAATTTGTTATGTTTTAGTTATAAAGAGCTTAGATATGATCTAAAATGAAATATTTTGAAATAAAAAATAATTTCAAATTTTGGCGAAAAATAAGAACAAAAATTAATTTTAGCAATATTTTGACCAAGCAAATAAGAACGGCTAATGTATTTCTATGGGAGTGTTTTTGAAATAAATAAGAACAAATTGTTTAATTTAAGAACAGTTCTTAAAATTTAAGAGCGTCTGGTCACTCTACCCCACCTTACCTCTGATAATAGAAAACGAGCAATTAATTCAGCCTGATAATTGTGCCAAGTTCCATTATAACATAATTCCCAGGCTATTCATACGGATCTAGACAATTACGATGGCGTCAATAGACATGCCTGTCAACTCAATCTATTTCATAACAATTTTGGCAATTTATCAAGCTCAATATTCAATCTTTCGCTATTATCTTCAATAGATTCCACTTAATTTATCAAACAAATATTGAACAATTTCTTCCATATCAACCATAAGTTAAATGAAACATAATAAGCAACGCATAAACATGCTACTGAAATGAGAAAGATAATGTCAACGATATTTTCATCGTGTGAGTAAAATACAGCATTTGAAAAGAATAGATAAATGTTGATGGTTAACAATAGTATCATGTTGTATTATTCAATGGATGGATATGTTCAGCGAAATTCCCTTCTGCTTCTTTGACGAATTAAATGTAATCTTCATGTTGAATGTATATGATGAAAATACAGCCCAAATTGCGATGATATATTGTATCTGTAGTAGAATATTAAGGTTTTACGATGGCGCCAAGCTTGTGCCCCAATTTTCTCAACGAAATTTAAAACTTTCATCAGAGCTGCGTCTAAATCAGCTCTCTAAGTTGGCTTATAGCAGAGTTTATTCGTATTTCAATATTAATAGTACAGAGTGCTTAGCGTAAGAGAAGTGTCTTAGTGCACAGTGTGTGGGACATCGGCCACGTGCTTGTGCTGGCCCTCCGGGAAGACCATCAATCCGCCGTCATAGGGTGACATCACCGCGAACCGTGTTTTTGGTTCAGGCACAAAGTTGGCGCCATGGTCAAAATTAACAAAGAATTTCTTCACATGGCAATTCTTCCAGAAAAAATTAACACAAAAGTTATCTTGCTATTACATCTGATGCTAATTAATCTACTGAATTATATTTTGAAAGAATTTTTTAATTGTTATTTGACTGAGCTAAAATTTTCTACGATCAATGAGTCGAATATGAACAGCAGGATTATATCAAAATAATTTAAAATACCAAATTGGAAAATTGTTGAATAACATTCATTTGTCAAATAATAATTAATACAACTACCAGATGAAATAAAATGACTGAAAATTTACTTAAAAGTTCTTCGTTATTCTTTGGAGTACGGTGTGGGGTAAGATTTTGGTTGGCAAGGGGTAAGGTGCAATCGCCGACTGAAATTACCCTACCATGTGAGATAATGTTTGAAATACGGTGTGGTGTAAGAACTTATTCGGCGTGGGGTAAGGTGCAATCGCCGATATATTTCATGGGGTAACGGGGTAAATTCAGTTTCAACCATAATTTTTTATTGGGGTGCAAACGTGTTGAAAATTGTACACTCTATTTCATTTAGGATTCTTTGAGCCGATAAGATTGCAGTAGAGTAGCCTAGCGCTTGCTTACAACTACTTGTGTATTAGCGCTCACTGTGTGCCAAAGAATCCTAAATAAAATAGAGTGTAGGTATTCACCAATATAGAATAAGAATGGTAGATTTATTATTAACCACATTAATCGTGTTCAATAATTTGAAACCAGAAAACAGAATTCTCACCTGCATCAATTGTATATATATATATATCAATTTGTGCTAGTTGAGAAATCGATTGATCATCACTGAGAAAATTCTTGGTTACCCCTAGCAACACAATGTCATCTTATCAATAAGAATTATAAGTGTACAACTGTGCAATTCGTTGAAATCGACTCTGTTTGGAATTAAATTCAGTTTTGATTCAATAACTGTGTGGACCAGAAATGCAGCAAAGTCAATTCGAAGAACAATGGGCAAAGATCGTGCAAGATAAGTGGCATCTGACCAAAGATGACTTAATTGTCACCCATACAGACATTGTAAGCCAACTCATCACTCGATTGCAATCGCATTCCGAGTTAACGCCATTTAAGGAAACTTTTGCCAAGTGTTACATCGAATGCGAACGACTGTTGGCCGACAATAACAGCTCCAATGAGCAGCGGCTGACCCGAACGTTGGCTATTGTCGACGAGTCTGTACTCGATTTCCGCAAACTCTTTGCCCACAAACTAACAAACAATGAGTTCGAACGGTTTTCCAAATTGAAAATTACCGAAATCTGGAAGCAATTTGCAATTTACGAAAATCTGCCATGTTACATCAAGACGGACATCGCGAACCAGTACGATCTAGCACGATTCGACACTGCCATCGAACTAAATGTGGCCAATAATCTGGTGAACCAAATCACACAAATACTGCAATTTTTGAGGACGGATTTTGATGAGAAGGTCAATTACGATAAGCGATTAGAAAAGTTGTTTGTCGCTTGGTTGAAACATTACAAACCAAGACTCAGCATGGTGATTGAGAGACACCACGATTGGATCATCAAAAGTATCAACAAGAAGTTGAACTGGGTACTATTATCGCACGATAATGTGAAAATTAAACAAGAACAACAATTTTCATCGCTATATATCAAGTTGTTATTTTTTCTATTCAACCAAGATAAACGCGAAGAGAACGTACAGAAATACGACCTAATTGCCGGAGAGTTAGTTCAAAGCGAGTTCATCAAAATAAAGACAGACTATCTGGTGACCTATCCAGAAGATCGAGACAAAAGTCTGGACATTTATTTCAGTGATATTGACCGATTGGTTCGCGCAAAGTCTATCCATGGCAAAAGTCTAGATGAATACAAAGTAGAAATAATAGAGATGAGCAAGCTGTTGAAATTTGAAGAGTTTGTCATACTTTGCCAAATGTTGTTTAATCGGTACTGCGATGAACAAGATCGTTTGACTCATTCTACTAATGCGGTCGCCACGCCGCCAGTTGTCAAACCTAGAAAGGTGAAAATTGATTCAGAAGAGATCATTCAAATACAAAAGTCAAATAGCATCAAAGGTCAGAAATTATTGATTACATCACCTAGTCAAATTTTTATCAATTTTGCCCATAAATTGGTATTAACCAGAATCGTGAGCCAAATATCAAACTTGAATTCGGCAGATCCAGTTCAAAATGTGTTTGAAACCATAAATGGTAGAACAGATCAAAACAAAGAGTACTGCTTTTTCCAATATCTCGAAAAGAGCAAGCATTTCAACAAGTCGGCCATGTTCTTGGCAGTCAACAAACTGTATGATATTGGTGAAAAAGTGACCAGTTTGCGTTTGGAGTCATTGCTGGCACTGCAGATACGGCACTCGCTGAGGGTGGGTCTCGTGTTGCCCGATGTGCCACACATATTGTGCATGCTGATTCCCCACAACACAAGTATATCAAGTCGAAACTCGCTGACCATGGCTGCCAAGATAGCAGGCTTTGTGCAAATCAATTTCATGAGTCGATTGATAAGCATGGTGGGCGCATACCATCAACGGCGTATGACCACAAACTACGACCAGTCCCGAAAGGTTCTGGTGATATACGGCCCGTCACACAACTTCGAGGCGGCCATTGTGTGCGTGAGCAAGAGCACAATCGAAGTGGTGACGTACAGTGCAGACAACAATAGTGTCATAGAAAGTTGCTTGTTGAAACACATCGATCCCAAACGCAACATCGAGTGTCTGGTATATGCGGGAGAGGCCTCTGACCAGTTCCACCAAATACGGACAACAATGCAGTTCAATTCCATTATCTACGACCAGGAAGACGTCTTCAAAGGGGCGGAACATATCATCAGGAACAGGATATTTATAATCAGCAATCTTACTAAAAATTTGATAATAAAAACTGGTATTCACACTTTTACTTGACCATAAACTACTGATATACTCTTACCATATTTTTCATCAAGATAAAAACCAAATGATCGACTATCCAGTATATCTGGATGACTATCAATACGTGGGCGCGCAACCTCCATCTTCGGATAGTAACAAGACAATCAGCAATGTCATAACTAGACAATTCAGTAAGAAATCCAAAATTGTGAAATTTGATTTGAATAATTTTCTACAGAAACGTCAAGCGATACTCAGAGATTGCAACACGGTAAAAAGAAAATTGCATATAATAATATCACCCCGGTGACTATGGAACTACAAGAAGGTAACAGTCCACTGTACAAGTTCACACTGAATTCATGCACTACCGGTAAATCAATCACGTTTGGCGTGTCATTCAGTCTCGAGCGTAATGTTAAGGGCTTATATCTGCCTGTACTCTCTTCGCATGTTAAGGACGAGCTCATCATTAGCGATGAGCACTACCATTCTTGCTTTGATTGGACTAAAGAGATGATTAAAGTTAATCGAATTCTCGACTAAATTTTAAGAATATTAAAAACATGGAATGTTCTCTTTTAATCAAATACTTTATGACTCCCTGGTTCTCAATAAAAAGGCTAACAAAGGTTCGAAAATTGTTATTTGAATGAGGTGAAATTTTCTACAATTAATAAGTCAAATATGAACAATAGATTATAATAAAATAAATTGAAAATACCAAGTTGAAAATTTTCTAAATAACATTCATGTGTAAGATAATAATAAAGTCAACTCCCACATAGAATGAGATAACTTAAAAATTCTTTTTTGTTTCTTCATTACAATATAATTTTGCATGAGAATAATATCTTGAATTATCTGAAAATTAACGATTTCGTATCGAAAATTTATTATAATCACTTCGATTCAATATTAAAAAATGACGCCATGCGAATACCAAACTTATCTCTTCAGAATATGAAAGATACTGAAAATAGCTACTGGAAACACGATTGAAAATTTGGTATTCGCTTGGCGTCATAGTTTAAATTTGAATCGAAGTGATTATAATAAATTTTCGATATGATATCGTTAATTTTCGAATAATTAAAGAAGTTTTTCCAGTGTAAAATTGAACTCTAATGAAGATACAAAGAATAAGTTATCTCATTCCATATGGAAGTTGTCTTCATTATTATCTTACACATGAATGTTATTCAGAAAATTTTCAACTTGATATTTTCAATTTATTTTATTATAATCATGTTGTTCATAATCGACTAATTAATCGTAGAAAATTTCGCCTCATTCAAATAACAATTTTTGAACTTTTGTTAGCTTCTTTTTGCAACAATAGATTTCTACTGTTTTTCAATAATTGGAAATACATCGTGCTCCACAAAACGAATTTCAAAATGGTCATTTTCGATGTTTCAAATTTGAAAGTTTTAATGTACAGATCTTATGAAAAATCCGCGCAAATGACCACTTATTATAAAACAGCCTTCACTAGGTTTGAATTATGCATGTTTTGATCGACTTTGTTGAAACTAAAAGCTTAACTTATTCATTTCAAGTTGAAAACTGCTTGCCTACATGTCCTATAAGTGTTGTGCTAGATCGATTTCTATTGATTACTCCGGTATTTTCAATTGTCCTGATTTGATTTTCATCGTGATAATAACTGCATTATTCTTAAGTAATGAATTCAGGAAAATCAAATCGTGACAATTAAAAAAGCGGAGAAATTAATGAAAACAGAGCTAGCACAACACTTCGAGCACATACAGACAAATAGTTTTCAACTTGAAATGGATGAGATGAACTTTTAGTTTCAGCAAGGTCGATCAAAACACGCATGATTCAAATTAATAAAGTCTATTTGCCATTAAGCGGTCATTTGCGCGGATTTATCATGAGCACTGTACATGATGAGCTAGGTGCCTAATCATTGTAAATGTGACATGAAAAGTGATCAATGGTACAAGTTCTGATTGACACTTCAATCTCAAATAAAATAAGGCAATTTATAATTACAATTAGCATAACAAGTTTATCTGTGTAACTTCGAACAATTGTTGATAGGAAGACAGGTGTTTCAACCGGTGGTTAATTTCAATTGTCACGCAATTTGACAATTAAGCCTTACTTCAAGCCAAACCAAGACACTCACTAAGGTCTTGTTATGGCTTGAATTTTAGCATCAAGTCATTGATAACAGCCTCAATTCTCTTGAGAGTGTCCAGATCAGCATGCTCACTTTCCACATAGTGCCTCATATCGTCAACTGTTTGATGGCTTCATCTTTGCTAATCTCTGTGAAACTGTCAGTACCAAGCTCACATATGGAATAGACATGTCACTTGAACTTTTTTAATAGATTCTCTTTCATCCTGGCCAACTTTTCAGCCGACTCGACTTGAGCCAGTTCTGAGTGCACCACCTCCTCAGTGTCATCGCTATTTGCATCTAATTCAAAATGATCAATAAATCTAATGGTGGAATAGTAAATTTTCTGAGAGAATTACCGCACTTTTTATTTAGTTCACTTACAACAATGTCGCCGTCTTCACTCTGATCTTGGATCATCAATCCGATCAGGTCATCTAGATCACTCTCAGTCAATTTAGCTGCCATCTTATTTGCAAATGTCTATGATCATGGTGATTTTATTTCACACCATCACGGGCATTTTATTTCTCAAGCTTATATACATTCTCAAAAGTTCTTTGCGTCTCTTCTCAATAGTCTGGATCGACTGTTTCTCATTGACTTCCGAGTACTTCCTTTCCAGAGTGACATACTTTCGGCGTAACTCGTTCATCAGTAAACCATAACTGAGAAAGGCCTTCCTGTTGATCTGTTCAAAACATTTTTGGATCATCAAGATTACTTCCTTGCGCTGTTTAACCACATTTGTTTCATAGCCTCTCCTGTCATTACAAGTCATGTCCACTCTGGTCGACAGCTGACGGCAGATGTCCTCCGGTCCCAGGAAACTGATGTCGTGGTTAAACTCACTAATGAGGGCCACAAATTCGCCTAGCTCAACAATTTTCAACTTATAATATCCGAGCTGTCCCTCGAGTGAACTGAACTTGTCAATCTTCTCGATCTCGCCGTACATGGTGTCCAACTTCTTGCTGCTCAACTCTTCTTTGTGGAACTGGTCCACCAACTTTCGCATCCTATCCGTACTGGTTAATCCAATCATGTCATCTATATCACTTTCAGTTAATTCAGCTGCCATCTTATTTTCAAATGTCAATAACCATGGTAACTGTCAATCATTAAGACGATACAAACATAACGTGAATTAATAAGCTAAAATCGTCTGTTTGAATATGCGTCTCATATGAGAATGTTTGCATTATTGCCCTTGCTGTTATCGAAATATTCATTCAATTTGATGCCAACGTCATCTATTTCGGTGGAAACTTCACCCTTCACATGCTCAAATTTCGCAGTATCATCATGCATCTTTCCTGCCATGATTGGTGTTTCCAATCCATTTGCCTTCAACTTATTATTGATCATGTTGATATCGTTTTTCTGTTGCCTAGGTTTCATCCTAATATCCTTGTTATTCGTCACGCTATGAAGTCCTTGCTTGTCCTCTACTGTTAATGTTGTAGGTCTAGAATTATTCGAATCTTTACGTCTTGTATAGAGCCTGTTAATGAACCAGATACAAACAGCCAGAGCAACCGCACCAAGCACAATCAACAAGTACGCCCACCATGGCAAACCTTCATCTTTTGGGCTTTCTGCTTGATGGCTAGGCGTCCTACTAGCCTTATTAGTGATCCAGGTTGGGCTTGTGCTGGTAAATGTGGTTTGCGAAGGTGTGGCGGTAGAACCTTCTCTCGTTGCAGTCTTAGCTTGTGTTGTGCTGGGCATCGATGGGGTCAGGGGCTGGGTAGTACAGTTAGATCGGGATATATGGACACTGTGTAATTGCACAATTGATTGATTGCACAGTAATTTGTTGGACCAAATTCGTGTTCAATGCTATCCTATGGAACCTAAATTTAAATGCACATTAGCTATTTGCAATTGCAGATCAATTTCCCCGAACCAACCCATTGGAGTAATGTTATTTTAAAGCACAATTATAATATTTTTGCTGAAATGTTAGAAAATTAGTATATTTTGATTTCATTGGCTATCATTCTTACTGAAAATTCAACTTAATAATCAAAGATGTTGATAAATTGTATTATGAGGTCAAGTTCAAAGGTTTTAATCACATATTTTTAGTGGTTCATGCTGAATTATTAAGCAAATGCTTAAAATTTTGTGTTTCTGTTTCGAGAATGAGTCTATAATTGCACAATTTATAAATGGACAAGCGTCTCATCATGGTCCAGATGTTGTCCATTTATCCCGATCTAACTGTAGTCGTTTGTTTGGTAGTTAAAAAGGTGACCATGGTGGTCTTATCTGTATCGGTAGTTGTATGAGGATCAGTCGATAGGCAATAGTTGACCATGATGATGATCAGCGAGACAATCAGTCTCAACATGGTTGTTGCTGTCATTGTTGACTTTGCTTGATTTTTATTTACATGTATTACACTGTCCGGAGCAAAGTGAGACTCGCAAAAACATTAATAAGTTCGGAAGTATTATAGATAGAACATTTAAATTTTCACACAATCAAATAAATTTATCCTCGTTGTCGAATATAGCTTGTCACCGAACTGAAAGCTTGAGAACCCCAATATATAGCCAGCTTTGCAAACCCTTATGTATAACCCTTTCGATCGCACTTTTCGAAAATTCTCAATCT